>UPTC01000399.1:0-40356 GCA_900537255.1 Acanthocheilonema viteae
ACAATCTGACTTGTATTATACGCATTTCAAGCTGTAAGCTATTGTCAGATAGATTCTTTTCAGCACTTCATAACTCCGAGCATTTATAATATGTTCTGATTACAAACTATCAATTTTTTGGAATATGATAGCAATCACAATTATTCCTCCAATCATGACTATTTCATCCAAATCTTAATGCATTTAACAGTGACTTCTATCAGCCAAAGCTAAAATTTTCAGCATAACTGATGGAGAAAAATCATGAAATTCTAAATATCAATTAGTAAGTATTAATTATAAATCAAAATTAGCAACCAATGACCGAGTCTTCTAGCGATTCTCACAGAGTAATAACAAAGAAAAATAACCGAGAAAAAATTGCTTTAATTATTTACAATAATAAAATAATTAAAAAGCACTCCATAAAAGTGCTTTAAGTCAATAAAGAAATCCAAAGATCTATTATTATTCCTCCTCTCTACCAATATGTTGCTTCATATTTGCTACCTGCAGAACTTTAAGTGAAGATGGAAAAATTATGTCTAGAACATAATCGTCGTATTCTCGAAAAATTACTCCATAGCTAGTTTCTTGCATGTTCAATTATGTCTGTTATCATTTACAAAAATGATCGTATCGATTGCTAAAAAGGACGAGAAATATGACTGATAGTAACAGATTTAGATCTTTTTTTTTTCTTATTAATTTCAGAGTCAATAAGAAATAAAGGCAAACAAACAGCGGTAGTAGTAATGGATGGAATGAAGAATAAAAATAATTATTTGCATAAATTAAATGCCATCTTAATCTTAATACACCCATTCAGATATTGTATTCAAGATTATGCAGCAGTATTTGCGAGGGAAAAAAATGCAAAATTTGCAGAAATTTTAAAATTATAAATGTTCAAATAATTAAAAATAGTTTTATCGAATTATAAGTTTTATTAAAACTATCTCCTCATCTGTTCAAATAAATCCGTTCTCAAATTTTCTGCATACAAAACTTATCAGAAATTAACGATAAACTGAAAAATTACAACAAATAAATTTTATGAGAAATACGGATGATTCATCATCTTGCCTAATTGCATTATCATTACCATTACTCTTTGAGGAAATAAAAATTACTTCCTTAATTATCTTATCGTCAAATTTTTTTCAAATTTCAATTCTAATCAGTTGTACGGTTTTTCGTTTAGCTAAATATGAGAATGACATCTTTTGTATATTCGATAAGAATAAAATAAGAAAAAAAGAATGGCAAAACCTTCCTGTCACCCCTTTTTCTTCCCCTCTCCTTCGTTTCACATCTACAGGAAACCTTTATGAAAGAGCATAGATTAATACGACATGGTTCAAATCATCGACCCGTCCTACGTCAGGTTGATTGACTACCTATGCAAACATTTCGTCATCAAAAATCAACGACAACCAATCTATCGAAAGAGAATCTATGGAAGAGATAATGATGAGCACAGAAATTATTCTCGACCGATCGATATCAGTGCTTAATCTGAGCTAACCTTAACGTTCTATTAAAACTAAAAGAACAGAACTGAAAGAATGTCTTGCTCGATCAATTAACGAAACTATCAAAAAGCATTCCGAATGATTCAGCCAACCAGTTTATATTTGCTGACCATTTGCTATATATACCTAAGAGAGTTGATTTATAATGATAATTCTCATCAATGTTAGCAGCTTGGATCAACTGGCCATTATTATCAAAGAATTTGGAATCGTTTTTCCGATCTGTTTGGTGTCCCCAAAAAACACAAATCAATGTTTCATCGATCCATCATGTCATGATAAACGCTTATATCACTTAAGATTTATCACAGTATAATGACTTAAATTTAATCAAACAAAAACAGAACATCTTTAAACCAATAATTTTTGTTATTACAAAAAGGAAAAAGCAATACTTCTTTCTCAACAAACTAATCCCTAATCTTTTTTAAAAATAAATAGTAGAATAAGAAAAGATTGTAGAAAAAAAAAAATAGAGTGATAAATTATGATATGTTTTCCTGTCAACGAATTATTTAATGAAAAAATATATACCCATGACTAATGAATATTTCACGAACCTTCTTTGAAATCGATGAACATATCATATGACTCATAAATCTAGTCCAAAATCAATAAAATATCCTGCGTCTAATCGAGAATCGATAAACATATTATAATTCCAATTCAAAATTGATAAATATATCATGTTTAGAATCGATGAAATATCCTATGTCTAGTCGAAAATCGATAAACATATCATAAATCCAATTCAAAATTGATAAATATATCATGTTTAGAATCAATGAACATTTCACAAAATCTACTCAGATCGATAATCAATGCATCAACCTATACAAATGTCCATCCATTCACATCTTTAAGAGGAAGTCAATATTTGTTGCATTACTTAAGCTAATCCTTTGCTTAATATGCACATACACTCATCAATACACACATATATTTACATACACTACATATATATACATAGTCTGTAATCTGTGAATTCCTTAACAAACCCAATCATCGTCTCATACATTTCCTTCTTTTACTTCTTAACTTGGCCTTCTCATTGTTAGTTTTAGTACTTCTTCAATCAATAAATCTGAACCTTAACTATCAGAAATATAAATATTACTCGTCACTTTTAGAATGTCCTTGTTTCCCTTTTTTTTCTCAACATTCTAGAACAAAAAAATTATTTGGTCCTAATCGTCGATAAAAGAGAATTATGTTACATTAATTAGAGTCATCAATTATGACGTAAAATAAGAATGCTACAAAGAGGAACAATACTGTTCATTAAGTCAACATTGTTTTTGCTCATTTCTATCCATATGTTTAGGGCTATATTGATTATCTTCGGAAAAATAAATGCAAGTCTCATAGAGGGAAATGTTTCTAAATAGCCTATTCGTGCTTTTTATTTTAGGACAACATTGTATTATTAAGGTAACATCAGCAAACTAATCATTTCTTGCATTTAAGCTTTGAGAAAAGGTACATACCTTCAACGTCATTTTCCCAATAAATGCAATGCTATGACTATTTAATTTTCAGAAAAAAGTTTGACCGCATTACCTCAATTGGACCAAGTAAAAGCGCTAGTCTTAAATTCCAATTAAAAAAAAAAATATATGCGAAATATGTTTCGATAATGCTTCATATTCAGTAAGATTCTCTAGCTTGTAATAACTGACTTATATCAAAAGATTATCGATTCATTTTTGTTAAGTACATAAAAATAAGTAACATATTATCACAAAAATAAACTATAGGACACACATAATGAAATCTTGTGATCTTCAACATTTGGATCACAAACTTGGATGTTAAATTTAAAGAACTACTATCACATCTAGCTGTTAATATAAATTATCATTGATAATCGCTTGATAAAACGATGCACATTTATGCGCACAAACATATAGACGTTCTGAACACAAGAATTAAAATACATGCCTTTTTATATTATCAGCGAGATAAAAATTCCCAATAATGTCAAATAAAAATCATGCAGTACAGTAAAGTTTCTCGAAATTACAAATTCAGATCTCGTGTATTTAACAAAAAAACGAACAAAAACTTTGCTAACTGATAACCACAAGATAATAATTTTAAAAAGATGACTGAAAATAAGGACGGCAACTTGAAACAATGCATAGAGCCGAACAACTGACAAAATTGATATTGAAACAAAGCAACATATAGTAAAATATATTTAATTCATGGAATCTAATCATTTTCATAGATTGGTTATATCAATAAAAATTATGGAAAAGGAATCCTTCCAAACATTACATTGCCTCCCTCAACTATTCGCATTTTCGCTTGAAACATTGAAATATTTGGTTGGGAAAGTTCTGGGATTTGTTACATTACTGTCTAAAAGAGATTTAAATTTAAAAGTCAAATCAATCTAAAAGCAAGATCTGGTGAATCTAAATATAGTGAAGATGGATGGTGTTAGCACATATAAAGCCAAAAACTGCAAAATAAAACATCAGTAACCGAAAATATTCATTCAAAAGTAAATTTGGGCAAAAGCTGATAGTTTTTAAAAGAAAATCAATTTCCGGAAGATAAAAATATGGAAATGTATTTGCCAGAGTATATCAGTCATGAAAAACTAAATATTTGTCAAGCATGTTAATTGGGAGCTAAAACCTCACCAATAAATGCTAATAATGGCTAATAAAAAAAGAATTTGTCAGATTAACAGATGTACTGTATAATAGTCAATAACAAAATAAAGGCTTTGACATCGCACGGTAAAAACATCAAAGCAAATGCTGAATAATGCTTGTGCCTAAACAGAAATGACATTTGAATTAAACATCGATATGTGAAAACTCATAGATTACGTAATTTTTGGGAAGCGGCGAAAGATAAGAAAACTTTGATTTGACAAAAAAAGATAGACATTAATAACTGGCTACAAACTTATCAATATGTTAGAGTAACACTGTCATCATTGCCATCCATAACTGTGAATGATAAGCCATGGAGAAAACAAAAAAAGAAGAAATTCTGCAAATTTTAGGGAAAAACATTTGAGATAGGCAAGTTAACCTATTCGGCAAACATCTCAAATTGTAAAAATTTAAATCTATTCCTCATAATCCCCATAAAAAGTGCGATCTATGACTGTGTGATGAATAAGCTGAATGAACATTAAAAAAGGATATAGAGAGAAAATATTATGAGAACATTTCTATGAGCTCCAAACACGTCGCTGATATTCTGGTGGTGCCACTTCATAATCCGTTTCAATATCAAAAAATTTGTGGCGATTAACTTCGAGGAATTTTAGAAAATTATGCACATGATTCACAATAGCTTCGATTGTCCGATCACTCCAACTTGTCAATCTGTAATATGAAAACACTGCGAAATCCTTTAAGATAAAAATAGATAAGGAATGTAAAACGTATCTGTTTGCCAAACAGTGTACAATACATTCATATTAATGTTTGCGCTTCAGTTGAAATTACTCATTCACATAATGCCGAAACATGTTTCAAACCTAGAAATCAACATAAAATATGTCTTTTATTATTGCAGTGTCACCAGCTGACTGCAAAAGTTTGCTGTGAGAGAAACTTCAAACTGACTTCAAAAATTATATACTTTTAATGATGCTTTTCTCTTCTATGTGCCTAGTTATCGACTTCGGCAAGAAAAAATCATTTTCGACGTCTATGATAAGAGGCATAGAATACTCAAATATGAAATAAGCTTAGCATCTCCTAAATCTCGGTCAGAGATAACAATATTAATAGATGTCATAATACTCAATAATTTGAAACAAAAATGATCAGTAAATTATAATACAAAGTTTAGTTAACACTAACAAAAAAAAAAATTTACCCTAACATATGGCCGAAGCGAACAAACAAACGAAGAAGATGAATGAAACCGTAGTATTCCGAAGGCTTAAACTTGTCATAATCGTCCACAGGTGAATCTATAACAAAACTGGAAGATTAACAGGATTCATTTTTTTTCTAGGACAAATTATAATCATAAGAAATACGCATAGTTACCATCACTGTTATTCGCGTCACTGCTGCGTTTTTTCTTCACATCTTTTGTTCCTTCCTGAAAGTTAATACTGTTTAATATAGTCAAAGTTCTCGCTTCAGCGAAATTTTCCTTAGCACATTTAAATCTTTAACTGTATGTAGCAAAAACACCTATAAATTGCTCAGATAAAAAATAAAACGAAATATAAACGATGGGCAAATTGTTTCCATAGAACTTTGCAAAAGAATATTTTGCCGAACTTGGACAACTAAATTAAAACTCGTTTTTCCCAGTTTTGGAAATTTCCCGGAATAATTTACGCTTTCGATTCTCCAATTGCAGTTAAATTTGCATTTTCCAGTTCACGTTGAAGTATAATATTAAGTGAAAACATTTATATCAGTAGTTCGGAACAGAAAAATATTTGTAAATTGCACCGCTACGAACTAGAGTGGAAAAATTGTACCTGTTTAGTTTTATGTTGGGCAAGAAGATCAGCATATTGAGGTCGTTCAAATTTATAGAGCAATTGTAATCCCAGCGAATTGTTAAAATAATCCTTAAAAAAAGCAAAAAATAGAAATATATCAAAAACGTCAAATCAGACTCGTAAACCATAATTTTTTTTCAGCATTGAAAAGTGTACAAAAACAACATCGTGAAAAACTATTGATTATTAAAAAGAAAAACGAAATCCATTTGACTGAATATTAAAATAAAGTGTTAAAGAGAAGTTATGTAGGATAAGGAAAATTGTGATACATTGTGAGTAAAATAAAAAAGAGAAATAAAAATCAAGAAACCTGTATACCATAACTGCTTTCAACCAAAGTAACCACCATGGAATTCAGCTGTGTATCATCGCTTCCGAATTCAAAAGTCAAAGTATCTTTCGCTTCCACACATGTACCCATGTAATCCGCATACTATAACAACAGGACTATTTTCCATATTCGAATATCTTTTCAAGTGCTTTATCGATCTAAGAACCAAATGTTGGCTAAATTAATCACCAAGTAATTAAATCAGTTATTCTTCCGTGATGTATTTCACATAAGATTAAAAAAACCATTTCCCTTTAGGTCAGTATACTAATTAGTGAACTGATTCAGCCAGCCTTGGATTTTTTTAATCCAAAAGAATGGTGCTTATTATCAGGATGATCATCATTGGTTATTGAAGAAGCCTCATTCAATCTCAGGATAACATAGATATCATCTTTGCTCTTTAGCGACAGATAAAGGCTTTAAGAGAGAGATAAGGTACTGATTTATTGTAAGAAATAAGAGCTGGTTTATCAAAGCAAAAGATTTGTCGAAATAACCCTAATCACTCTTCGTCATTCATTCTCCGTAAATTTTCATCTAACCTGACGGACAATACCAGCTACTGTATGACGTGCCGGAAGTCGTGGAAGATACATTTGACGATTAACCATATCGTGATCATCGACCAGGATGTCCTTCAATACTGATGGTATCTAAAATTAAGACAATTCGTACATTCAGAAAGTATAAATATGATGAACTAAAGTAATTCTAAGGCAATTTTTAGTTGTCAATACTACTGTGACGTTAAAAGAAATTATATGCTAGTATCCTAGATTACTCCAGCCAATACACAAGACATATCTACAACCACAATTTAACTAAAATCACTAATATCATTTAATGATCAGTACTACATCCTAAGATTCTACGCGTCATTCTGCAAACCTAAGAAATAAGAAATGACAATTAAAATGCATTAGAACCGGTCGAAAAGCTTCGCCCTTCATTTTTCCTTTTTTCAAATAAATCAGAAAAAACTATTGTGAAACAGCGGATGAGAAATTAAGACGAAAATTTATCATCAAAAGCTGGGATTTAGATATAACATCAATAAAAGAGATCACAAAAATTAGGTCAGGAAAAACACTTACATCAATTTTAATTTCATTCTTCCGGATGAAATCCGAAACTGGTTCACTCTCCAACTGTGTACCTGGTTTACGTTTTCGCATAGTCCCTAAAGAAAACTTTTTTTTGACATCTTTTTAACTGAATGAATTTTGAAAATGGTCTCGAAAATTTACCATTTTATTAATTTTTTTTGCAACTACATACTTCTGTTAGAACCAAAAGCTTGAGGATAGCATTCCAAGTCATACTATTATTCATCAATCAAATAGCAAAAATAACAGGCAATAATGTAAACTGACAACAAGGACAATTCACACAGCTTCCCAATATTCCCACTGAAGGATAACAAGCACTTTATGGAACCTACTCTGAAACATCTTCTGTGCTCTCAAATTTCCCGAAATAGATAACCTTTATCCGATGCAATGCTAGCAGCACGACTTGTTGATGTCCCACGCTTGTCCGATGGTGTACTCCCTCGACTATCAGCTCCACCACTTCGTTTCTCATCCAGGACATTCGATTTCCGGCTACGTCGTTTGTTTTGCGCTAATCGAGCCTGAGCATCTCTCATTTCTGCCTAAAGAATTAGAAAATTTTTCTCAACCTTAGTTTGACCCTCAATTCAATTTCATTCTTCCATTACATTACATGGGATTTATCAATTTCATTCTGAGCCAATGTTCTTGCCCCTTCTCTTTCCTTCACAAAATAGTGAACACCAATTAATTCTCGTTTGCTGCATTAATTAATCTATAAGAAATTTGCAAAAATGAAATATTATAGTAGAACGTAGCAAAGTTCAAGCATTATTTTTAAACCATTATTTAATATGAACTATACAACGATCAAAAATGAGAGGTTATTTGAAATTTATTAATTGACTTTAGATTATTGGTGATTATTTAAAACTTACAAAAATAACGGACCTTGTTCAGTTCTTTTCTTTTACTTTTCTTGGAAATCTTTTGTTAATGATAAGAGAAACTAAGCATTTCTAAGTTTCTAATAATTAATGGACATTTCCTATCTTAAACCCATTCCTATCTTAAATGATGCCATCATAAGACTATACAAATTCAAAATTTTCGATTTATAAGAATAATAAGTATGAAAAATGAATGCCCGATTTCATAAGTAATACAGCAAACCACCAATTCTCAAGGACTTAACAAATCCTTCTTTACACTGTTCAATCATATCCTCGAGATTTCTGTCCGTTCATTGCTCAATAGAACTAATCATGGACGTTAATGGTTAAAATTTACATTTGAAGATGCGATTCAACAATTTGTAGGTGTGATGAAAAATACGTGCTTAAAAAGTTAATCTTTCCGTCATGAGTATCAATTATTCAATCCATTCATTATATTATTTGTTTTATATATTTGGCTTTAGTACGTAGATTAGATCAGTTAGACGACTGAGACATGTACGGAATGAGTTAAATATGTTATGAGAGATGAATTGAACTTTTCATACCATATAACATAGCTTATTGAAACTGCATAGCAATTTAGAGATGAGAGAGATGGTGATCCAGCGTAGCTGTTATATTTTCCAGAAAATATGATCAGTCTCACTCTAATTTTAAATTAATTAAATATTTTTTTCCCTTCCTTTCCGTATCTACGATTGATTTATTCATGACAAACATTCGTCCTACAATTACAATACTTTTTTTGTGAATTATGTCAACCATCGATTTATAAAGTCGATAGTTGTGATGTAATTTACAAAAGAAACGTATGCACGAATAACAAGGACTACAGTATTTCAACGGCAGAAGTCAGCTTTCAATTTTCTACGCTAATATTATGTTATAAATAAATAACTATCGGTTTTTAGTTTTCGCAACAGATTTCCTGCACTGTGACTTACTATTACGGTGTGATATTCATTCACAAAATTTTATGAGGAAATGAAAAATTTCTGAATAATCAGTTCATGAGAATTGTTTTATCCCTCTGCAGATCCAATCACCGTAATTAATTCTAAAAAACAATGGTTTATCGTAGGGTATCACTAATTTTTGGTATGTAAACTGAGAAAGTAGGATATCACGTTCAGCAGTAAAAGGTATGAACAAGAAAAATACATATATTACTAAAAAAAATATTGAACATCAATATATTTAACGTAACCATTTCTTAAAAATTCAAAAAAAAAATTTTCCTGACTAAAATTATTAATTGGAACATTTAAAGAAACCTTTGCACGTTCAACATTAGCTGTCGTATATTCCAAAAAACGACTACGTGTGCTGCTATGCTTAATTTTTTCGTCATGTCGTTGATTCCAGCCCTAAAAATAGAAAATAAATACCAAATAGAAAAAACTGAATAAACACGAGAGGTTAAGCTTAACTGTAGTCAGATGAATAGTTATAGTTGATGTATATTTGCATATTAACAGTATCCGATACTTATTTAAGTTCCCGATAATCAATTCTATTCGATACTGTGAAAAGGGAAATAATTTAAAAAATAAAAGAATCACACTTGATAATGAACGGTATAAATAGGTTCTCCATCGATGCCATGCTCCACGTTGATAATTTTCGCTTCATAATAAAGATTATCCAAATGTTGACAGAGCACCTTAGCATGCAATTCGTAAATATCCGAGGGTTTTGCAACTTCCTGTCATATAAATTCTATACTCAACTAATATTTTTAGATGATTAAAAGTGATTATATTGAAATGTTTATAAACTTATCCAGTTGTATTAGACAATATTGAGCGCTATTAACCAAAGGATTATTGCATGTAACAATTAATCAAAATTAAATGCAAAAATGTAGAATCACTCATATTCTAATCCTTGTATTAAATGATGCTATGTACACAGCTATGGGAATTTTTGGAGTATTCCTAATATATTTCGAATATTTTAAATTAAAAACCAAAAAAAAGTCTAACCTTAGAAGTATCTTTCGTAGCGGTATTTTCCTTTTTCGGAGGCATTATCCAAATTCCGCGATAGGAGAATGACACAATGAAAGAAAATCACTATTAAATTCAAACAACTTCTGAAAAAATATGAGAACTGCCACTGATTTTAAGTGAAATGGAAATTTTACTAAATTCATTATCGAGTACAAAACACCACTATTGTATTTGACACTGACTTTAACAGCAATATTACTTGTCGGGTTTCACCACACTCAGCTCTTTCTTTCTTATGGGCAAATATTTATTTTCAAATAAGAATAAATTTGGTAACTTTATTGAAATCTGTGCAAAGAAAAGCACTGTACATATCTTAACTTAATTTCTTTGGAAACTATTTAAACTGATATCTAAATTTGTTTGAAAAATTTTAGGACAAAACTATTTCAAATTAGTATACTTATAATTCGAGTTTCAACGGAACTCATTTTAAATCGGCAAATACCCATAAGAATAAGAATCAAAGTTTTATTAAACATTATTTCAGAATCGAGAATCTCAGAGGCTAAATGAGTAGTAGATAAAAACGAAGAAAAAGGAAAAAAAAGGGGAAACAAGTAATGCTTTTTTGTTCAAAAATTTTTTCTTTAAAGAAATCTTTTGAATAATAATAACAAAAAAAAGTATTAATGCTGCAGGCAATGCATACGTTAATTTCTTTAGTTGGAAGTCAATAAATTGATAGTTAAATAGAAAGATATCAGAAGTTGAAATTTCAACAAGTACAAGTGATACTGAAGTAATCATCAATCATTTTCCCAGAAGATCAAATACTACAACGAGAAAATGAGATGCGAAGATTGCACTTCGGAAAAAAATTACACTACAGCAATTGGATCACGTGGTAAATATACACTTACATGATCTATCCCTCTCATTTAATACAATCAACAGTAAACAATTGCAGGCATGATTGCAGTTGAATTACGTAAAGCATAAAATTTGCAACAAAAAAAAAAACACATCATTGATGATTCCATCAGTTAGTTACTGTGAACTGTTCCACCAACTAATCAAAAATAACTACAGCACAATCGATCTGATTTCTATATCAAATATTACTGATATAAATTCATATATTACTGATATGAATTCATTCGTTTCTTTCATTCAAAAAGAAACTGTCAAAAGTATTCATTTAGAAAATTGAAAAAATTAACTGATAATGATAAGTGATCATTCCGCTTTTTCATTAAAATAATCATCTCTCTCAAATTCCTTTTCAACTCATATACAATAATCCTCATCTTTTTCCGTTCACATTCAATATCCGTTATTCATTTTATCACTCACATATTCTAATGTACTCCATTCCTTATCAGTTTTTTTTCCCTCCAAATACTATTTCTTTTCTCCGCCCACGCATATAATTATTTATAAAAGCATATAATAGTAAACCAGGAAGAAGCAAAAGGAATGAAAGAAAAAGAAGGAAACAAAAATCCTACACTACTAAATTCATAACTTTTCATCGTATATGATATCGATTTTGAAATACTGGACAAACGGTTTACTGCTACGAATCCAATATGCTACCAAGTATGTAAGTGATGTGACAAAATAAATATAAATGGAAATTATCGAAAAAAGTACCAACATAATATACAGAATTGATGAAAGATAAAAAAATTCGTTGATAATTACCGCTATAGATATACTATCGTATAGCTAAATGAAGGTCAAGGGTCACGAGCGTATCGGAAAAAATACCGCAAAATTGCCGCCACCCAACCAACTCATTACTGGTCATATAAAGCTGAGCCTAACCGCGTTTTACCCATTACTTCTAACGTGAGATACGTGTTAGCGCAATATATCTTTCACTATGTAATCAATAAAATTTTATCGAGCATAAAACGTTATTTACATCCATGGAATCATTACGTACGATAGGTACATGTGAATCGGATGACACCTGAGCTAAAGTTCTTCGTAAAGCAGGCCTGTTTTGGCGACAAACGGAAAAACGGTAAATGGTATTTTGCGGGTTCACTGATAAGTAATTGATGGGCACACAAAATGTTATCCTTAAATTTCACGGGTGTGGGATTTTTTCCATTGGAAAGTAAAAAGTGATTGATGTTTGAGTTTTGGTAAAAGTTGTCTGACTAAAATTCAGTTTTAATTATTCGATAGCTTTCAGATTTGCTTTCATTAATTAAAAGAAACTTTCGATTGCAAAAAAATCTTTCTTTGATCGAAGCTGATCCCTAAGTTTAAAACTTTATCAGCCTTTTACGAAGGCAAGTATCATTTTAACAATGTAAATGACCATACACACCTCTGAAGCATCGAACACTTCAAAAAAAAAAAAACAACATATTATTTTGGTGATACACGTGCGGATGCATATGGATTATCGACGTGGAACGTATGATATGATATGATATGATCGTGATAACATATATTTGCACATGTCACATCATATCGTCATACAATCATCGATATATATGTTCGTGAATATTGGGGTTTAATTTTGAGTAAGAATTGTGAAACTTTTTAAGATAATGATAATGATTTTTTAAGATAATGAAATTTTTAAGATAATGAATTTGAATGTTAAACGGGCCATTTATTTTTATTTGGATGCATGCAAAAAAAAAGATATTAGCCGAATTTTGGCGCTCAATGGAAGCGGTTTATTTCATGTCGTTTTTGTTTTATCTGCTTACAGTAAATTACTGTTTGAAATTTTATTGAAAATAATTTTTTTATGTTTCATAATCTCTCAGCCTGAGATTTGGGCCAGTGTGATACTTTTAAGTAGTCGGGATTTGATAAAAAATAAAACTTAAAATTCTTCGAAATTTCTAAATGCCTTTATTACATTCTAAGAAATATCTTGTAATAAAGTTGAATTCAAAAAAGAAGATGGCTTTCTGATCATCATGGTCGTTTGAGATATTTCAGACAAAAATTCCTAGAAAATCAACAGGATTAGAAGATCAAAATCATTCTGATTTCGATGGCTTTGATAATATTTCATTGATAAATTGTAAGAGATTTGTCCGTTAGCAAAATTTTAAGTGAGATTTCATCAGTGATTTTTTTTAAAAGAAGCTCTCAGAAACTTTAAGCAAAACAGGCTTTCAATGAAATTCAAAGAAAATTATGGAAAAAAAAAAGAACAAACATTACTTGAACTAAAGTTTATCTGAGTTTATTACTTGACTTCAAGTGAAATTATTAGCAGGAATGCAAGGTTCAAAAGAGATGGAAATATGAATCATATTATTATTACATTACTTAAATGGAATTATTTTGATGCTTTTTATCATCAGAATTTTGATTAGTTCAGTTCAAAATATCCTACAAAATATTTTTAGCTTTTGATTTCAGGGGAGAAAATGGAATGTGTAGCGGATAGCAATGCTGTACTTTGTGATAAACGACCGCTTGAGCTGTACGGTAAAATAATTTGGAAGCCATGCCTGTTCGGCTACATTTGCATTAAAAAATCTGATTGTTAGTTTAATACCATAATTGATTGATGTTTTAATTGTACAGTATCAATATCTATACGTGAGGTATTTTTTCTGATTCTTGGCCTCCCGTATTCCACCGATTGAAATTGTTGATGATTTAAATTATCTGGCCTTTATGAGGAGCTTAATAGTATGGCTATTCTATTGAACAGTATGTTGGCATTAGATTGACTAATGGACAGCAGATAATACATGTTACCAAACATTCTTCAGCTTGTTTAAAACTTAAATGTATAACTATTATGCTCTGCCTCCCAATTAATTGTTTGTTTGTTGTCATATTTAAAATAAGCAGTATTCAAAAGAGAGTTGTACAAAATTGAATGCAAGAATTTCTTCATTGATTTCATCAATTTTCGAAATTTCGCCCAAGTTTGAAGTTTTTTATTGTTAAAGTTTATTCCTGATATTTTTAGTTATTGTCGATTTTTTTTTTTTTTGCAGATGTCGACGAATTTCGACGTTGCATTGAGTTAGGTCAGGAGTTTAGTCCGATTCTCTGTAATAGTGCTTACGAATATCCACGGAATTTCAATTGTGATTTCTACGACAAATTTGCTTGTCAACGTAGTAAACGTTATATCTATTCATGCGTTTGTACTAACAATCATCGAAATGCGTAATTTCTTCTTTAAATTTTACTCCACAATATAATAATCTATCTATCTGTTAGTTTTTAGTGTGATTTGATTAATTGATTTAGTTTTGATTATTACGAGAGAAAAGTTTTTAGTCTGCTGGACAAAATTTAGTATTTTTTTCGCTTCAAGAAAAAAGTGAAGGGAAAATAAATGATTAGGAGTTGTGTGAAGCAGGTGAAAGCGCTGGAGATTTTCGAAATTCATAAGCTTTTTTGTTTCCTTTGATTACGTTATCCGCAACGATGAAGCAGTGATGAGCATCACTGATCTTGAAAAATTCTGATTGATATGTCAAGTTACGTAATTTCAAATGTCAATATTTTGAAATATCACTTTTTATTCTTATTTATAGCGATATGAAGACCTGCGCTAACACAACAGTTTGCAGCAAAGGATTACCTGAAAAAGAAATTATATCATCCACCACAGAAATACTGGAAAGAACGATCGTTCGCACCGTTCACACTACCATTCTTCATAGTTCAAGTCAGCATATGTTTTTCAAAAAATTTCCCAGTAAATTTTTTATTTTCATTTTACAGAAATTCTTAACTGTGCTTAAGATTTACAATATTTGCAGCATGACAAAAACAAGAAAAAAAATTATTGAAAAAGAAATCGATTTTTTTTTTAAATGGTCTTATGATATCCTTGATATTTAGAATTAAACAAAAATAGTTTATTTCATACTTAAGAGCTCTTCATATTTAAATGCTCGAACAATCTCTAATCATTCAAAATCTTGTAATTTTGAAATTTCAGCTCGAAATATAGTAACGCCACAAAGGAAATGTCAATCTACATTACAGTTGTCTGTGCTTTTGATAACCATCTTTTCCATTCTATCAGCATTAAATTACTATTAAAATAGCAGATAATATACAGAAGGAAAACTGAATTGTGATTTGCAGTAAATCGAAAGTTAAGAATTATTCTTGTGATGATTACAATACTGATAGCTTCAAACAAAACCAAGAAAAAAAATATCATATAATAACCGGTCAATAAAAAAACCAAAAACGATCTGATCAAGATTTAACAAAAGATCTACATCAATAAGTCCCTCCAATTATGATAATAATTAAAATTTTAATCAGAAACCAAAATTATAAACAGAAAACAAAACGTGATTTTATGTCATTAATTTACATTGCATTACAATGCATAAAGATATTTCAAATGAATGAAATTTTAAACTCAAAGATTATTGTCTTCATAATAAATTTGAATTAACATGTAAATCATATCCCATGACACTGTCGCATGACAATAGAGAAATCATGAAAAAAAGTTATGACGGAGCAGCAATGGATTATATAAATGAAAAAAATGTTAATATAAACACTAACAGGAGGAAAATGCTTTTAATGAAAAGAAAGACACCTTTAAATGCATCCACCATGTTTACAGAAATAGAAAATCGGAACTGTTCAATCACCGCCTTTAAGAATGTACAAAAATGCAAAATGATAGGAGTCATGAAAGAACTACCAGAATGATAGCGGGAAATCTTACTGGATAAAAAGCTGATAAATGATATTCAGAAAAAAAGACACTGAAATTTTAGACAAAACTGAGAAACTAAATGAATATCTTGGCTGTTGAGATTTATACACTCTCATAAATGATTTCAGGTTGGTAACTGGAGCCAGTTTCAGGCATTGAAATAAGTGATATATCATACATTTCCAACGCATTGTTCAGATATTTGAAAATTTTAACCAGGATCCTTCTCACTTCAACTCTCTTTCATTTTTCAAAATAGAGCTGCATAAATGTAGATCTGTTTAAATTTAAATCAAAAGGCATTAGTTTCATCACATAAATTCACCAAGCTTTGCATTAGTAAACAAAAAAAAAGAAAAGAAAAAAAAAGAAACATTAGTAAACAAAAATCGACCGGTTGCTATAGCTGAGATTAAAATTAAAATTCTTATAACTGAATTAAAATTAAAAAATCACCACCTTCTCCACAAACCCATAATCAAAAAGAAATCCTAAATGCAAAGTGGAATACATCAAGGCACTTGAAAAACTAGATAAATTTGAAATAAATTGAAAGGATGTAAATCATACCAAATATCAACATTAACAGCTCCACTGGACTACACATGATATGGACATAAATGAATTTAAAATGGAAAAAGATTAAAATCCCTATTTTCTCCAGAGGAGAATAAGGTACTTATAGCTTGCAAAAGAAGAAATCAGTTGTAGGTAACAATAAAATGATTAAGCATTTATGGATCTGACAAAGATAATAGTATACAAATAGAAGTAAAAGCATAAATTAACGCTTTCGTATGAATGGTAAAAGAAATGCAAATTAATGCAATTATAAATATGATATTTCAAGTAATCCGTTATTAAACTAAATTCCAATATTTTTCAGATATTTTTCAATTATATTTTAAATTTCTACCCGAAAATTTCGATCTAACAAATTTCTCGCGATATGGGAATGACAGCAATGGAATGATAACAAAGTAGAAAAAAGCATATTCATTCCCGAAAATATGAAGCAAATCGATAGGACTTCACCAGAAAGTTGCAACTAATGTTATGCAGCTTAAATAATAAGTAGTTGAAAACGACATTAGTTTACGTTGGGAGAGTTCTGGCAGTTAATTCTTGATCATTCCCTACTTGCTAATAACAAATTTCTAATCATTTCTCTCTTTCAGCAAGCAAAGGGCACCGAAAAAGAGCAGAATAAATAATACGCAATAACTGATGACAGCTCACTTGAGAATGCCAAATTATTTGATTTGTTTTCTGATGGATGCAGCTGCAGTGATCGAGATTGATTGTCAGATTATTTTCTGATAACTTCTGCCAATTCCATTCGGATTTCATATTGAAAAAAAAAGCATAGTTCACGAAGCAGAATTAGCGATTACGACGTGACAGAGAAACAAATGACAGAGGCAATGAGGATAAAAGAGATTTATATCATAAGTGCAGTGTTCGATGAGTCCGGTGAACCAGCATTTGATTTACGTTGAAGCAAAACTTTTCTAAAAATAATTTACGACTATTATCCGCAATTATTTCGTCAAATAACAATAATAATAATACAATTAAAGATTCCAAAAAATTCCTGCCAAAACAAATAGTATGAAGGTCTTATGTCATACGTAGCTTCCATTCAGAAAATATCCATATAACTTTTGTATATGAATTTGAAAAATCTGTTTGGTTATAAGTTATAGCAATGGAAAATTTCAGGAAATTTTAACTACTTTTAATTACTTAAAAGATAAACGTATTCCTGAAATTATTCATATCAAAAGATATAAATGGAAAAAACAACATGGAAATCAAGCTGAAATGAAACGAAAGGGACACCTTAAAGCAACAAAGGTAGCATGGTCATTTTTTCAAACAAAGGGAACAAACTGCTTTCTTTTCCCTTATTAAGTAAGGCCGTCTCACGACATGTTAGATAAGCAAATAAATGCAAAATTTCAACCAAAGTCATCTATCACATAAAATAATTTAAAAATAAATGTATAAAATAATTGCATTACTTGCAAGATTAACTGACAGACCTATTTAATGGTGTAATACGATTTACATTTTGCTGTGAGTCGAATATCGAGCTTATTGTTGAAATAAATGAACTGAATGATAATTTCGATAACGATCGTCTGACCGCAAAATCATCCAAACCACGATGTACAACAACCGGCCAATCACCCATCGCTAATCGTGCTTGATGGTTGTAAAATTCTACACAAGCCAGGCTTTGCTGAGTTGGCTTCCTAAATGTTAAGGTCTAAAAAGTATACGCCACAAATAAATGATTATTTAGAAGATAAAAATCGACTAAGTCGAAAGTTAGAAATCACTGTCTTTAAAGGATACAATTTTTAAGATGTTTTAGTATTATGACAAAATTAAGCAACTACCTACAAATTAATCATGAAATTACGAAATGTTTAGGAAATTATAAAACACGATGAAATTAATAATTTGCCTGTACAGTTTTAGCATTAAGGACGAAGCAACAACACTGACTGACGATAAAGCCATTGCTGCTGCTGCCATCCACGGTTGAATAATAAAGCCCCAAGGCATGAAAACACCTGAAATAATAATGAATAACAATCTACATGTTCTCAAAGATTTAAACATCAAATCTGTCCGAGTACGATGAGGGTTTGACGACTGATTACAAATAAATTACATAAATAAATACTTTTTGATAATTTTCAAATTTCGAGCTTGATAAAACCTTCTTAATACATCTTTATTACTTCACTACCTTTTATTCATTATTGCTTATCATATCTTTTTAATCTCCAATGATTTTTCAGTTATCTTAAAATATACGGATGGGAACAATTGCTGAACCAAGTGGAACAACTTTTTAACAGCCTTTCAAGAAAGCTACTTCACTTGGATCGGAAACTAAAGTAAGATATCTCAATCAAGATTTTAAAAAAGCTGTAGAAAGAAAACTAACCGGCTGCAATAGGAATTCCAATGACATTATATAATACAGCGAACAAAAAATTAAGCTGTATACGACGTGTTGTCCGTTTCGATAAATCAATCGCTGCTACTACATCAATAAGATCATTCTGAATAACAATAATAACAATTAGCTACTTACTTCGTTTTATCAACCTCCTTATTTCTTATGTTCAATCATTGCTTTCATGAAGGCAATTGATACTTTTCCAAAAATGACTATTCTGCTCTTCTTAATTCAAAATATGAAAAATATCAACAACTAGTATGAGAAAAAAAATCAAAAGTGTATCTAATTATGGATATTGAATGATGCTAAACCAAGATCCCATTTTAAAACAAAATTTAATTAAAAATTCTTACTTTCACTAGGACGATCCCTGCGCTTTCGATTGCAACATCTGAACCAGCTGCAATTGCAATGCCAACATCAGCACTAGCCAATGCTGGACTATCATTTATTCCATCACCAACCATCGCTACCCGCTCTTTCATTCCCTAAAATAGAGATGTTTTATGGTATTTGATATAAAATATACCTTAATTTATAAAAAAAACGAATAAAAGACTAAAAAGAAGTGCTTGAAAAAGTACTTTAACGATAGGAAAAACTTTAAGTCGCAATAAAGTAAAAAGTGAATTCCCAAAATAGCTAACACTATAACACCTACAATAAAATTCGGAAAAATTTTAATTTTTGTTTCAAAAAAAAAGCAGTATTAATATGGCAAATTTATTATTAGAATATTTCACTTGTGTATTAATAACAGGATTATTTTTAAATTCATTTATCGAGAAGACATTTTTCAAAATACCTGCAGCTGTTCAATTTTAATTTGCTTCTGATTTGGCAAAACTTCAGCAAATACTTCGCGGATACCAACTTGTCTAGCGGTTGCTTCTGCAGTACGAGCGTTATCACCTGTCAGGAGGATTACTCTAATATTCATACGCTGTAGAGCCCAAACAGCAAGAGCACTTTCATTCTTCACTGTATCTGCTATACTTATCGTCGCAACAAGATAACCTGAAATATAGAAATATCCCTTAATAAGTATATCCATGTGATAACGAATCATTTGGCCCTATTTATTTCACCTACTCCACATCAATGATTGGTTGGAAGTTAGTGATAATAAATATTTTCTTACCATTTATTGCACACATAACAGATATGTGTCCAGATGCCTGCTCCTTTTCAATGAGATTTCCAACATACTCATCAACTGGAACTGCATTTTTAATCATCCATCGTTCGTTACCGATTACAACTCGAAATGGCACATTGTCATTAAATACAACTTCCTGAGTACCTACAAAAAATATAATCACTAAATTTTGCATCCGTAATGATGATCAGAAAGCAGAATTCACAGTTAGAAAATTCAAATGAAGATAACGATATTGGTCACTGTCTGTTAAAGAAAAATACAACTAAGCGATTGGTACCATAAGTTCATACATTGTTCGAGAAAACTAAAAAAAAATCCTTTTTCCTGTTGTGGCATTATATAAAGGTATTTACTATAAATGCCTCGAAAATTTCAATCTATAATCATATTAAAAGACAAGTATTTCGTATAGAAAGCGAAACTCTATATTCCATAGCTTACCGCAATGTTCATTCCTGATTAATGTAACATCACCGCTATTTAATTTAATTATTGAATCAATCAAAGATTCTTTCTTCTGTATACTAAGTAACATATCATCGATTTTCCACACTTCACAAGCAATGCCATTTCCGGCCGATGCATGAAATCGTCGAACAGTGGCCCATTCTTTGGTATTTAACCACTATGAAATAAAAACATATAAATGAAAAGGAACTGTATGAATCGAAAGATGGTCTGAAAAGGAACGTTTAAAAATTTCAATGAAATTTTATATAATTTTTTCCGAAAGTTCGTTTACTTCCACTTACTTCTTTTACAAAAGAAGTAATTGAATTTGCAATAGGATGTTCGCTATTTGATTCGGCCGAACCAACGGCAGCGAATAATTTCAATAGTGACAAGTTATTTTCCGAAATTAGCGTATGAATAACTACCACCCGTGGATGACCTTCGGTTACGGTACCAGTCTTATCCATAACAATTGTCGTGATCTGAGAAAATAAAACACTTTTTAGTCATTTATAATATTTGAAAATAATTAAAGATATTTTTGGTGAAAAAAAAATCACTTTTGTTACTAGAAGTTCCTCAAAATTCATTTTTTGCTGAGGCTCATAAATTTTATCCAATAGTTTTTATAAACTTAAAATTCAAATTTTTGGAAAAAGTCTCAGAAATAATTATTGCTTACCTTATGAGCCATTTCTAACGATTCACCACCTTTAATCAGAATGCCATTAACAGCACCGATACCTGTACCAACCATTACTGCCGTTGGTGTCGCTAAGCCTAGTGAACAAGGACATGCTATTGCTAATACTGTGATGGCTGCTTCAAAAGCGCGCTTCAGTATAATCTCCATCTCTGTCCTTTTATCCTAAAAAATTAAAAATTTCTCAGCTCATAGTTTTAATTTAAATCTCAAAACACAGTGTCGCATAAAAATTTTAATTTAACACACAGTTTTTAAAAACTATATCATCCAAGAATACATTTTTCTCTATAACATTTTATTCAGATATCACGATGTCAATGTTTTGATAACCATTATGCCTCGATTTATAATGAACAGAAATATTTGACGGATATGAACATTCGATATCAAAAACAACATGGTAGTTTACAACGGAGATAAAGTGTTAATAGTAAATCAAAAGATAACCTTAACCTCTAGTAAACTGATATCAAAATTTCCAGCTCAAAATATCTTACAGAAATCTCAGTGCTTGTAAAAATCTAGTTTACAATCGTCACGATTCACATAATATAGCCAAATATTCCATATATTGAAACAAAAAAAGAAAATCGAACCATGTAGCTTATATCCACAGCAAAGAAACCAAGAAATATCCAGGCAAAAAATGTTAATGTTGCCAAACCAATAACCAACGGTACAAAAAAGCCGGCTATTCGGTCAGCTGTTTGCTGTATTGGCGCCTATAAAAAAATAACAATAAAATCAGTTCTCTGAAATATAACAAAAAAAAAAATGGAACCACTATCAAGTATAAAACGAAATATGTCTTTATAAAAAATGAACTTTAGAAGTTTGCGCTTCTTCAACCAAACGCACAATCTGCGCTAACGTTGTTTCCTGACCAACATGAGTAGTCTGTATCAACAGCGTCCCATGTTGATTAACCGAACCACCTATTACTGTACTGCCTGAAATGAAAGGTATTTACCATCTGAGTAATAACCATTATTTGAAATAATAATACCTACTGTTTCAACAGCAACAACAACTAATACGTATTGTTTCAGTAATAATAATAATAAAATTAGTAAAACATTGATTACTTAATTGTTGAGTGAAAATTCCACTCCTGTTGAAGGTTAACTATTACACTACAATGAATTTAAAGCCCACTACCAAGCATTGAAGTTTCATATAAGAATTCCATAATTTCACATTTTTTACAATGGCACATTTTCGAATATCATACCAGTCGACATGTAAATATTAGCTGCGTGATTTGCTCACCAAATGAGATAAAATTTAAGCTATCACAACAAATTAAAAGAAAAGTAAAACAGAAATGAAGCAGTTGTGAGATTACCTTCTCTCTTGACAACAGGCATCGATTCTCCAGTTATAAATGATTCATCCGCTGCACTTTTACCATCTACAACAGTTCCATCAGCTGGAATCTTGGCGCCCGGAACAACTCTTAATAAATCACCCTTTTGAACCTGGAAAAATCCGGAAAATAAACAGTAAATTACCACTTTCATTTACCTACATTTAATACATATCTCTATGCATTTCTACATGCTTATCGAAATGAATAAACATTTCTTTCAAAATCAAACTGACCAATTCAACATCAATATGTTCCTCGGATAAAATACGTCCATCGTCATCTCGAGTTACTAATACAGCTTCTTTTGCTTGCAATGACATCAGTTTACTTAATGCTTCTGACGTTTTACCCTTTGCCTTGTGCTCCAACCATCGACCTAATGATACGAAAGTTATAAGCATTGGGGTAACATCGAAAAATGTCATCGGACTACTTGACCACCTAAAATTAGAGCAAACTTGAGATAGATCCAAAGAAAATAAAAGTAAATAGCAAATGGAAATATAAAATTATGCAAATATATTTCGAAAAAGCAAATAGCAACTGGAAATATAAAATTATGCAAATATATTGTAGCTTCTATAAATATTTACCTCAAAATAATAGCTATCAGAACAACAGTTAAGGAATATAAGTATGAAAGTAGTTATATCTAAGCAATTCATTATGTAAAAGATAGAACTACTGTTTAACATTAATATATTATTTTGCGTATGGACATCCATGCAGCATCAAAAATTTCATCAAAAATCATTCGCCTAAATTTAATAAAGTACAGAAGTTCAAATGATGAATCAGAATAAAAATTATCACTAATTCTTCCTGACCATAGAAAACTTGAGAAATTCAAAACTTAATATGATCTTCTAATAACATCCCATTTCGACAACACAACATCTTATCTAAGAAATTAATTTTGTAGCTTCTATAAATATTTACCTCAAAATAATAGCTATCAGAACAACAGTTAAGGAATATAAGTATGAAGTAGTTGTCGCAAGAACGATTAAAACATCCATATTCGCCGAACCATGCTTTACCGCTTTCCAGCTTTGCAAATAAAAGTATTTGCCACCAAATAACTAAAAAAAAATTGAAAAATATTCAGAATAATAACACATAGATATCAAGACCCATTACAAAGAAACATTTAAATGATCAAGTAAATGAGAAAATAAGTGACAAAATAGAATGATATGAAGTAATTAACATTTATTAATTTTTTTTCATAGATTATCATCTGTAGCGATTGCACTAACAGATGATAATCTATTAAAACGTATGAAAATGCTGGAAATGGTGTAATTTTGACACTAAAGAAAGTATAAAACACCGTAAACTGATTGTTAAAAACTATTAATGGGTACCTGCACAGGTGTGCATAAAACAAATAAAATAAGATTATCCAAACTGAGTGCAGGAGTAAATACTGGTGTCTGCATCTCGGGATGCATCGGTGTGTGAAGAAACCAATGAAAATAAACCATCACACCCATTACCGGTATGCCAAACAGCAGTGATATCAGTAGTGAAATCCTCCACCTGAAATAGAATTTCAAAACAAAATTATTTACCTTACTACAATTACAACATTAATTTAAAAGAACAATAAGATTTGGAATGCCAAAATTCATTTGATATTTATCACTTAAGATCTTGGAAAATTTACCTGCATCAACAAATAGATAGTGAGGAGTTCATTCAGAACGATAGGTAAGATATTAGCTGAGAAGTGATTATAGTACAATTTGATTTCTTACAAGAGTTAAAATTATAAATGAAAATACATAGTGCTTTTGAAAAGTTAACGTACTTTGCTACTTCGACCGAATGATCGAGCCTTTTAAGTTGCTCATCGTGACATGCAACTGTTGCCGAATATCCCAAATCCTCAATGAATTTATCATAATTTAAGAAACCAATAATATAAGACTTTATGAAACTGAATTTCAGTCTAAGTTTTCATCAACTTGACCAAAGTTTCTTACCTCAATCACTTTGATAATATCACGTGGACCTATAAATGTAGGAGTGTATTCAATTCTTGCAGAGGACGTTGCTAATGAAACATAACATGATTCGATTCCTTTTCTGGCAACAACATGTGATTCAATTCGTTGCACGCAGATATCTGTTGATAATCCGGTAATCTAAAATTAATAACTTCCCTAATTCTATAATTACATGATGAGTACATTCACTTGTTATCATCCAAACAGGATAGAACTATCGAAGAGCTGCCACTCACGAAGATATTACTTAAAATCACATACGTCTAAAACCTAACAACGATAATTACACATATTTTCTACAAATACACAAACACACATATTTTCATTGCTTGTGCATGAATTACAATTAATTTATTGTTTATTACTTTATGAAAATGATACAACTTAAGGAACTAAACCAAAAAAACTGAAACACTTGATTAAAAGTACATATATAATAAGAAAGTAACATTAGAGATTCATTCAATTATTGTTCTTAGATTGTAGATGAACTTAATAATAAAAAAAATGTAAATGAACTTAAGAAAAAGTTTTATATGATTTCTGATTGCTATATCATCAACTGTTGAACTACGGAAGAGAAACAAACTTTAGTATTGAAAATAATATTTAAACTACAATTCGACTGAAGTCAAACAATCAGCGAAACAATAAAAATAATTAATAGCTAGTATAATTAAGTTTAGATGACACTTACCAGTAAATTTAACACAGAATGATTTTTAAATCCATCATCGATAATCGCAGCTCGATATCCTAGCATGTTAATTTCATCAACTATATGTTCGGCAGCGATTACCAGCGAATCATACACAACTTCCGCTTTTGATGACATCAAAGCTACGACTACAGAATGCACACCTGGAGTTCCATATTTTCTTCAAATAAAATTACTGAATTATTTTGCAATCACTAAGATGTGTCTTATTTAACTAATGTCAAACTACAAAAAACTGGGAGCTAAATTTTCGACTGAAATTAAAATTAGAAAAGAAGGCGAGAAAAACATTGAAATTTCGGTCTGTCGTTCAAAATTTGAAAAAAAAAATTACATTGAAATATCGAATTGCACTTATGGATCATATTCATAAACAGAATTCTAAGCCGATACTTCCTTTTTCATATAATTAATTTATTAAATAAGTGAACTAAAAAAAATGACAAACCTTTCAATTTTCCAATATTCCGTTCTATGTATGCAACGCATGAAGCACATGTCATTCCTTCTACTGAAAATGTTCGTTTCTCGATGGAATCATCATTTACAGGCCCGAATTTGGCTGTCTTTTTCCCAAGTTTCACGGTGGATTCATTAACGTCATTCTCCTTTTTAAGTAAAATTAATGAGGATGCGCCAGTTAACTTTTCTCCAGAATAATCTGAAGAACAACATCATTTAAGAAGCATAACTAGAAGACAAAACAATTTTAATATGAGATTTTTTCCAAGAAGAATTCAATAAATCAGAATTGGAATTTTTTTTAAATTAAAGAACTTATCAAGTTTTCATCTACGAACAAACTATACGCTAGTATTCCAAAAAACAAATCTGCATTAACTTGAGCGAGTTTTTAAATGTTTTCCTTTCCTGTGCATGGTAATTTCTAGATAATAAAGTGTAGCAAGAAATTCATATGACAGCTTTTTCCGATGTTTGATACAATTTTCAAAAGTTCTCTGTGTAAAATGCTTTTTCGCCTAGTAACATCAAAAAGCATATTTTAAAATAAACAAACTATATAGCCTTAAGTCTACAAATTTTCAATAACAATCTCATGGTTTTGTATGCTGAAGATACGAAAAACAAAAAAAAAAACCCTGAGTTCGTATTAGATGCGCATCATAGCCCATATCGTTGATCAGTTCAACAATCATGTGAACGCTCTGCTTAGAAGTATCGTACACAACCCATCCTGAAATGATTTAAAAAAAAAAATTAAATTACCACCAAAGAACAAAGTAAACAGTAAAATAACTTTAGCTAGAGGGACAAAAAAGGAAAAGCATAAAATGCTTCATTCAGCAATGGATTAGCTTAACCTCGCAATGTTTCCATTTTTCAAACATTCTCTCAGATTTCAGGATCAAGTGAAACTAAACCGTTCTTAATTTGAGTTAGTTATTGCTGAACACTCAAGAAAATTTTTTTCATTTAAAAAATCGTAATAATTAACCTTCAGATTTACTAAGTGAAACAGAGATTGATTTTATGCCATCATTTCTTCCAATAGTCTCTTCAATATTATTTACACATGAATGACATGTCATCCCTTTGATTTCAATTAATGCTTCTTGAAATTTGGAGGTTATTGAACTTTTATTCGAATATTTTTCACTTCCTGAAGAAAGAAATGTAAACATTTTTCACGGGAAAAAAAAACTAGGTTTTGATATGGGAAAAGAACATAATGTCAAGATATGAGATCAAGAAGTTGGAGAAAAAAGGTACTGAAAGAAATAAATGACTAAATTACCAGCACTTTAATGGTAAATACTAAAATATTTGTAAGAGTAATATGTGTGGAGATGAATTTTGTTAGAAATTTTTCAAAGAAGCATCCAAATTTTTTTAAACCATTTTCTTTAAACTACGGTGATATGCTAAGTGTGATATTCCATAATTTAGATAGCAAATTAAAGATCAACTATCATCTTTTTAAAATCGCAATAATTTCCATATTACTTTTTTTCCATAAAAATTTCCAAATAAAATCCACGGAATAATTTGATGAATTTTCTTTTTTCCCTCCTACTTTCTAAAATTTCTATTGAATAATAATGAGGAAAAAACTGAAGCCACTAATATTAAGTTAAATAAAATGTCATTAACCTCTCCCATATTTTATTTTATTAATGAATGAAATATAATGTTAAAATCAATGAGTCGAATTCAACAATTATTGCAGAGTTTAAAGTTCGAATGACTTTTCAATAAAAATAGTACCATAAATAAGCAATTCTGCATAAAATATTGCTGGCACTACTAGGCTATTCCACATGTACCAAACATCATTACTTCAGATTAATCTATTTTAAACAGCATTTAATTAAAACCCATACTAATTGTCGATCCCTTAGATCAATCAATAACTTTCATTCTACCTAATCACTGCATCATGCTCGATTTTAATTAAAATTTCGTTAAAAATTTTGAAATGTCAAAATCTAATAATAACCTTTTTCATCATCATTTGATGCAACTGTCTGACAGATGTCTCCTTGCTCACGTAATTTATCTTGTATAGCCAATGAGTGAGATGTCATTCCTTTCATATCACTTGTCAAAAGCTCATTATCCATTTGCTGATTCAAAAAATCAACTAATTCCATATTATCAATCAACCTGAAAGAAGAAAACTGAAACATTAGCCATTTATGTAAATGATATTACGTGGGTAAACAATGTCGCGCGTAAGAAAATGGCTTTTTCAAATTAGCTTACTTAGAAAAAAAAAAACATTCTTAACATTAAATATGAGATGTCAAGTAAGTTAGCACGAAAAGTTTTAGAAGCAATCTTAGATGTTTATGGGATAGAATAATTAAGGACTTGAATTTGCTTATATAGAAAACCTATATAGAAATACTTGCTGTATGTGTTAAATTTATTGGATAAAAAAATTCTGAATTCCATTAGAGATGAAAATGATTAATTCAGCAAGATATTGAACATCAAAAAAAAATTTTCACATTTCAAAAGAGCATAAATTTTCCATGAGAAGTTCAAAATTTTCTCCGCACAAAAATCAAATGTCGATAGCAAACAACAACAGTAACAGGAAATCACGTCGAAAAGAAGACCTAAAAACAGGACTTAAAATTTTAAATTTTAACTTAATGTTACAAATTTCAATCAGGACTTTCGATTTTCTTCCTGGGTTATTAATTGAGAAGATAGAAGAATAAAAATTACAAATGATTTTACAATAATGATAAAAATTAGTGTAGAATGAAACGAGGATAAATGAAATGCTTGAAGTGATATAATTACTAGTATGCGCAGTTGCATAATTTTTCATAATTGATAATTATCAGTCGATTATTTATAAATTATATTTATCTCCTTAAACATATCCATAATAAGCTTTTAATGAGAATTAAATAAGTTTAATCAAGATTGATGATAAAAAAACAATACTTTAATGAAAATTAATCGCGCAACACTAACATGAACTGGCAGAATTCAAAAATCTAAACATTTCAGTCGAAAAATCAAATGATCGAATGATTGTAATTAACGAAAGTTTTAGAAAGCAATTTATGTTAAAAAAAAAAACCAGTTTATATAGCATGAATAGCTAATAAAATGAAAAGGACGCGTAATAAATATGCCTGCAGCTATTAATGAGGTATGTCATAAATAGTTGAATTTCAGGTTTTTTTTTTTAATGGAGGAAAGGATGAGTGAAAGTATAAAACATTTTGTAAAGAGAGATGATTTATAAATCAATCGAATTGCATATTTTTTCTTCCTCACCATCGTTCGAATTCCTTCCTGCATATCTGATTGTTACTTGCATTGATTACTTAAACTGATCAAACTATTAGTAATTGCTATATAGATCATGCATTTGAGTAAAAAACAAAATTAAATTGGAAATATATAAAATTCTGAATGTTATTAGGAAATGCTGTAAGAAGAAAGCACTATCGTAAGTATTAATTCCATTTTTTTTTTTTTGAAATGACATCAACGAAAAGTATTTCCAGTAATCAATTATCGAAATTCAAAACAGACAGTTTACTATATGACGAAAAACTATTAGCAAGTAATAATACTATCAGTTTTTCATGTAATTTAATAAAATTTCATCTTCCATAAAGAACTGAGAGGAAAATTTCTTTGCTCGTTCTGGTACAGAACAGAGGAAGAGAAGGAGAGAGACAAAGAGAGGAAGAAGGAAAGAAAGAGGAAGAGAAAAGAAAAAAACACTTATCAAGAAAAAATGATACCATGAACTTTTGCTACTTTGATCCTTCATTCTACAAAATATTAACTGGAATAAAACTGGTCATATTTGTTTCAACATATCAAAAAAATTTCCAAGAAATAAATTCCCAACAAAAAAATTTCGTCATAACAGTTAACAGTGATGCCATTTCAAGAACTGAAAAAAAAAAATGTCCTTTTTCCATTAAGAAGATAAAATGATGAAAATAAACATAAAAATCAATTTTTTAATTCCCTCAGGTACTTTTTTTTTCCTCTTTTTCATCGTTATCAGAAGGAGGGAGAAATGTTATTTCGAAAGTTCATGCACTACTGAAGATGGATGTCCTTATAGGGAAGTTGTTGATAACAGAAATTCTCAGTCGCAGATAATTTCAAAATTCTATCGATTCTAAAAAACGATAACCAATACCAATAAATAAGAAAAAAAAAGAGTAAGAAGAAATCCCACAAAAAAAAAAAAAAAACTAAATGAAAATACTGAAAAAAATTTGTTCATGAAAGAAATTTCTTATAAAAACTCACTAAAGTAAATGATTTTTACCTTTAAATTCCAGCAAAGCTGTCAATAAGTGGAGAAGTTGAAATTACGAGAAATTTCAGAACGGCCGCGAGAAGTTTGTTATATTTGAGCGGACCGCATTTGTTCTTATCACATTATACACGTAGTTTTGTCGAGGATTTCTTCGTTCAGTGTTGGTTGAGGAAGATCACGGAGTGCGGTGGTATTCTTGTGAGTGTGGAGATATTTCTCCATAGGATTTCACAGCTTATTTGTTATTGTAGGAGTTGTGTGAATGCTATGCTCACCATCGGTTAACGGAAATTAGTTGGAATATCCGAATGACGAGTGGCATTTACAGTGCTAATTTGCAGCAAAATTTATTGTTTGATGATGCCATCAGTCAAGTATGTTTTAAGAAAAAAAAAATCAACATATTAAATTACAATATTTTAATTTAAAAAATTTCATATCATATACGAATAATTTTAAGCTAAATGAAATTTTACAATTAGATAACTTAGGTATTATGCGGTATTTGTCTCAAACAGTTCATTATTTTATATAGTTCATTAGTAGAGAAGTTACGATTGATTTATGATTCACGGTTGTAATTTGTGATTTGCGGAAAGATTTCAAATAACCGAATTTATATAATGTAGTATAATTTGATATCATTGGCGAGTGTTTGTATATTATGAACTGATTATTTGGATGAAATTTCAAGTTATTATAAGGCGGATAATATTAATGAATTAGAATTAAGAGGCTGTAGAGGAAAAAAAAATTGCGAATAAGCTCAATTTTTTTTGCAACGGATGAACTTAATTAGCTGAGATCGCATTTCTTTTTTTTGTCTGATAACGATTATATTTCTACTTGTTAATTAAGAAAATGAGACTTTTTTTGTAAGAGAATGAGAATAACGAAGTCAAACTTTTTTTGCATGATTGGATTCATATTCGTTTTTCGGGAACAGAATTGCTTCTGTTTTTTGTTTTTTAATTAAGTTCCATATGATAATTTGGATTTCTACAAATTTTCAACTAGTTTTGTAGAGGGGATTTTATTAATTTTTGAAAAAAAAAAGGGATTTCTCATGATTTGCAAATGAAGCTATTATTCTTTCTATTCTCTCAGTTTGATCAAGAAAAGATGAATGACTCACGAAGTATCACCGAAGAAGGATCAACAAATGATGATGAGCATATCTATGCGAATGTTCAAGAAATGGAAGAAGAAAGTCGACGACAAGGGAAGCCACCCATTCCAGGTTCCACTGATGAAGCAATTCGCGATGTTGGGAGCGGTTGGTCTGAGTATCTCACAGATGCCGGAAGGTTTGACATTCTTACAAATGAAACGATTAAAATTTTATGAACAAGATCGATTTTGGGAGTGGTTCTGAAAAATATCGTTACTGTTAGATCAAAGAATACCAATATATGTTGACATATAGAGATTTAGGATGAGATATCGGAGCTTGAAATGAAAATCATATCTAAAGTTTTTGTTTTCTTGCAGGTCTTACTTTTATAACCATGAAACGGGTGATTGCCACTGGAAACCACCACGCTTTCTAAAACCGCCTCTGGAAGTTATCAATGTGCTAAATGGTTTAAGCAATCAACAAAATATTTCGCTACATAATGAAGCGGGATCAAAAGATGATATTTCAGCATCATGCTCTGAACCTCATTCGACTATATCTGCTGTTTGTTTCGTGAGTGTTTGGTGATTGTAGTATAATATTGTGCATTCCACTTGTAGTTCAGTTCAAGTAACAGTTATTATTAGTATGTAAGCAAATAAAAAATGAGACAGTCATAATAAACTGTTGTTCATCAGATGAGTATGTGATAATCCCAAAATGTTCATATAACTGTTTGATCCTACCATTTCCGTATAATTTCGAAAACAATTTTTCATATGAAAATCAGGGTAGAATTCTGATAGGTTTTATGTAACATTCGTTAAAGATAAAAGAATTTTGCTGCTTAGGCAAAACCGGATGATAGTATCAGCGATGAGAATAGTAAATCAAGTGCGGTTTGGTCAACATTAAGCGTACGTAATAAGATTACCGAAAAACGAATGTCGGTGCAAACAATAGCTCAAGAACTTCAAGCTACTGGACACTTATATTCACATAAATCAAATGAAGAAATTGACACTGATACGAATTTTCATTTAGGTAAATTTCGTCTTAAAAACCAGTTAGCAATTTTAAATTGACAAAATTTGAACTAAAAACTGTATAATCCTTTTTTCAAATAAGAATAAGCTGTACATTATTCTTTGAAACATTCTGCGACGGCTTTTTTTATTCGCTATACCAGAGTGTATACATCTTCATACGATTTAGGATTTTTCTCTTAGTGCTTTGTATTTTCTATTTTTGAGATGAAAGTTCATGTCTATTTTGCAGTTCCTAAAATTGTTGGCAGTGAACCATGTTCCAGCAATTATCCTAATCGCTTACCTTCGAGAAGCATTACGCATAAATCAATCAAGTGTGGAACATTGGAAAAGGTTTGTATTAAAGAATGATATGATTAGTTATTGCATGATATGACCCGATTCTATGGTTAGAAGTGAATTTATCACTAAATTAAGGAATAGTTGTGCTTTTGCTTGGGACGACATCGATTTTTTAGTGTGCAGTATATTCCTACTATTTTTATCATTTGATAAGGGGGATAGAAGCAGCATTGATCAATATTAAATTTAAATATTTTAAAAGCTTTAAATAAGCCGCGAAGGTAGTACTGTATGATAAAAACCGAGTGTTCCAGTCATCCACAACTTTACAAGTAAATCGATTAAAGGAAACTCGATGAACTAGTTTTACTTTTGGGAGTGTTTTTTTTTAATATGCGATAATACTGCTGCTATCAGTCCAAAGACATCTTATTCCGATACCAGCGATCTAGTTATCTGGTAGAATGGAATTAGTTAAATGTTACTATTTTCCTGTTCAGATTGTTGAGTATTATTGATATATGTCACTAATTGCATCTCTTCTTCCTTACCTTTCATTTTCCTTTTCTGCTTTTCGAATGTTGTTTTTCTTGTTTTATGCAGACCAAGCAAAATTTTCAGTGTAAAGTGGCAGATGCAGGAATTAGACTAAAAAAGAAAGAATGGACAACTTGTTATCTTTTTCTTTCTTCTGCTCATATCATATTTTACAAGGATGAACGAAGTGCTGAGGTACGTTTTACTATTAAACAAATATGAACAAATTAAACAAATTTACTATTAAACAAATTAAATGAACGGCTGGAACTCTCTAGAATGAATTGTTGCGTAATGTTAAATGGTTCATTGAAATGATTTTGCAGAAGTCAGGTCGTCATTATGAGGCACCGTTGGGCATGTGCGATCTTCGAGGAGCGGTCTTAAAATGGGCGAATGAAAAAGATAAACGTAGGAAGCATATTTTTCAGGTATGTGTGGTTTGTCTTCCGTTTTAGGCCATTTTCATTTTTATCATATGTTTTAATCATTTTATAAAAAATGAACTTCACGGGCATCGATTTTTGTTTATTACGACAGCATTATTCGTCGTCAACATAAAATTAGTTCCTGTGAACGAGGTGGTATCCTACCATTGCGCATAACTTGAAATTTAAGTCGTCATAAGTAAATAATTATATGATATTACAGCTTGAACTAACAGATGGCACAGTTTATTACTTTAGTACTTCGAATACTCAGGATGTGAATGGATGGTTCCATGCAATGCGCCAGGTTGTATCAAAATTGGTATGTTCAAAGTTTTATTAAAAAGGATTTTTTTTTTTCAGTTCACAATCCTACATATCTCATACAACGGCTATTATTATGTCGCACTAAGCGTAACAAAGTAATCAAATTATTAAAATTTTTCTTTCATTATGATGGTCCCTTTATTGAATTTCTAAGTGGGATTACTCTAGTCTTTATTCTAATTCTAACATAAATTAGAAAAAAAGTGTAATAAACAGTCACTGAAAATTTCATTGTTTATAGTTGATAGAATACTATTCAGCCACGTCCTGATGCGTATCCGACACCTGTGTTGGAGAGAGGTTTAGCTACTGCTGGTTTAATACGAAATCCAAGCAATTTGTCATATTCCTCAAGATCGCTTAGTATTGGCCAAACACGACGTTCTTTTAAGAAATCGAAAATCTCAGGAAAAGGTTAAGTTTCCACGCTTATTAAAAGTTTGAAATTTCTTGAGGAAATATTTTCACATACCTTTTCTTTGCTCATTTTGCGCAGCTCTTTTAGGTTCAGAGATCGCAGTAACGGGTGATGAAAAAAAGCGTGCTGATATTGAAGAGGTAAGGCTTACACGTGAGTCTATCATTGAGAAATTAAAGCGTTTTTTCCGATCGAGACCATCTATAGAAAGCCTGAAAGAGAAGGGCATTTATAAACGTTAGTTTCCTATTTTTATTTATATTGTTCATATTTTTTTTTTTATAACTCATACTTGAATTTGAAGTTAGAAGTGATTATAAAACAACCAAAGCACAATGACACATCTTTTTTATATTCAGCAAAACTGGAACAATTTCTGTGATCATCTAATTTTTGGTAGACGAACACTAACCACATGATCAATAGTTTTATGATGACCATCTAAATTGCGAAAAGGGTACATGTTATGGGAGAAATTGTCTTCACTCGGTCAGTGACATCAAAATTAGGCTCTCTATATGATTGATTGTAATAATAATAATAAGGGGTAAGTCCGATCTCAGAATCAGTGCTCCATTCTCTATAGAGACCAGTCACTGTAAACTTTGAGTAAATTCCAAATGTAAGTGAAAAAGTTTATGGTAGTGAAAAAAGCGAGCTGGTGTTCAAAGGTTTCTTAAATTACATTTTATAGCGGAACCCGTTTTTGGAAGTACGTTAGCCGCAATTTGCCATCATGAACAGACGACAGTTCCACGTTTCATCCAATTGGTTACAGAAGTAGTCGAATCGAAAGGTCTTGATACAGATGGTCTTTATCGAGTTAGTGGCAATCTTTCATCAATTCAAAGAATTCGATGCCAAGTTGATCAAGGTAATTAGTATAAATGAAAATATAAGTTTCATCTATTCTTAGAAATATCATAGCTATCCATGCATTCCAGGAACCGTAGATAACCGTGATATTTCATGTAAATATGATCTAGTTTCACTTCCTTTGAACAATCTCAGAATGTCAACAATTATATTCTAATTCATATAAGAATAAACTTCAAATGATATGGAGGGATTTTTTTTTTGATTCACATGAAACTTCTGGAATCTCTCTTGCACTGTTTCAGTGTTGCTTCATGATTATTATCTTGCATAGCTTAATGTTCGGGGAATGATTTAATGAGAGCACATCAAGCATTAAATTTCAGAAAAATATGTTGCCTTACTGGCAGAAGATGATGTCCATGTCTTAACAGGAGCTTTGAAACTGTTCTTTCGAGAATTATCAGAGCCAATTTTTCCATCTAATCTGGCAAAGGATTTCATTTACGCCAACCGTAAGTGGATTTATTACATTTAGGTATTGTTCATTTTCTGCTCACTATCATGTTTCATTAATTTCATAATTCAATTAAAAATGAAATTCAGGGCTGCCTAAAGGAGAAGGAAAATTAAAAGCATTCGATGATTTGTTAAATAAACTACCATTGGTCAATCGAGAAACGCTCAAAGTTTTGTTTGGACATCTTATACGGTCAGTTTTAACGAAATATGAATTGAAATCTAACGGCTTGGATAGGGAATATCCTAATAGTAATGTCGATTACTGATTACAAATGATTTACAGTCTGAATTTAATACCTTCATTTTATGTGTCAATACGTTATGACACATATTTTAGATTACTTAAGACTTTATTTTTTTTTAACTTCAGATGTCCAAAAATTCACTCATAATCGTATCATTTACTAATGCGTCATGACTGTTTCAAATATTTTTTAAATATTGTGACATTTCCAGCGTTTCCAATCATGCAGACAAGAATCGAATGGAAATCCACAATTTGGCAATTATGTTTGGTCCATCCCTCTTCAGCAGTGGTACCAACGAGATCAATGGTGAGAGCAAAAAAGGAGGTAATTCGAAAAAAGGGAAAGCCACTAATAAGAAGCTGAAAGAAAAACCAACTGGTGTACAAAGCAATTCGCATCTTGCCTACAATATGATTATGCAGGGACAAACAGTGGAATATCTTTTAAAAGAATTCAAACGATTTCCATCAATGCAGTCGCAGCAACAATCTTCTGCATCTCGTAAGCAGTCTTGATTTGTACTGTGTCTTAGTTTCCTATCATTTTTTATTAAAAATTTGAATATCTTAGGGAGGTGGGTACTAAGTAATTTCGTTAGTTGATATCAGTTGTTTCATATTTTTGTTCTTGACAACCCGACATGTATTTCCTCAGTTTTCTTCAGAAGATAAATGTAAATGATGATTTTGCAATGAAGAAAAATTCTATTATTGTATATGAAATTTTAAAATAAAAAAATTACTGAATGAATTAAAAATGTATTCTTCATAAATCTATTTGAAAAATTATTAGGGCCTAAACAGTAAAGATGATGAGCTTTTCATATTGTTGCCTTTCATAATCATATCACCTCTCATTTCCTTCTTGTGATTACATCACTTATCTCTTGAAATATCAAATTTAACTTGGACCTTTTCTGTATAAATTTTGTCACGGTGAGTTATAATCGTTCTGGGTTATTTGTACATAATCACTCTGATGTATATTTTTTTAAAGTATAGAATCACTATATAATATATACGATTTTAATATCACTTGTTTGTAATTATTTAGTTGTTATGCTATTTTTACTTAACTTTTATATAAATGTTCGATTTTCTTAAGATATTTATTTTAGATACTTATTTTCTGTGCATTCCAACTTTTTTGTCTACCATTATACTATCAGACATTCGATATATTTGTTTTTAAATTGTATTTTTATATTGTATGGGTCCTAGTTTGCCTTTCGTATAATGCAATATGATAATTTCAAAATTCAATCTAAGAAAGCTTCAGGAAAGTCTTATTTATAGGGGTTTTGTCAAGCTATTTACTGTTCTTAGTTTGGAGAGTCTTTCTCTTTCCATTTCCAGGGAAATTCATCTTATTCGAGAGTTAAAAAGTTTTATCTAGTCAAGCTGATAGCGATGTTTGCAGTCACTCAGTATAGTAGCGTCTTTCGATTTCTGAATCCTATGTATTATCTTGTTAGCAATACAAAATTTGATTAAATTTTTTTAGAATTTATTTTTTATTCTATTTTTTTCTGTATCATATCAATTATTCAGTTGTATTTTATTCTTGCTTTTGTTAGAAATGGTTGTGGTAGCAAAAAAAAGGTATGCTTTATGGATTAATGAACGTTTTTGATCCTGCATGCTTATTTTACTTTTGCTGAATTTCAACTCAGTTAATGTTTTTGAATGATTTTGTATATATTTGAATTTAAACGCAATTACAATGTTTCTTTTTTATCACAAATTATTTAATGTTTTAAAATTATGCATTTTATGCTTCATTTCGAATTATTTCGCCCTGTCAATGTTTTTGGGTTTTAACAGTTATCTTTTTTTTCTGTAATTTTCCCGGCGATAAGCTTTCTCTTTTTTCCGTTAGTCAGTTATTTGTCAAATTTCCTTAGGAAAAATAAAATTTTCAGGTAAAATGTTTCACACCTCTTGATTACAGCTAGTAAAATAGTTTCAACGATCATTGTATTGCTTATTTACAATTTTTGAACGCTAATTTAAACATATGGGAATTAGCTGAAAAGCAAAAAAAGGAGTTTAAAACTTAGGAAAAAGAATACTTATTGGAAATCCTTTTTGGAGGAAATTAAATCAAAATTCTAAAGGTTTACTTCATCGAGCCCAGTTGAAGCGATACTCTATTAAACTATGAAGAAGAAGCATTTTGAGTCGTTCCTCTCGCAGATTGAGACATTTCAAAACTTCAAAATTCAATTAGAGCAGTATTCAACGAGTGTTGAACTTGCAGGTAAGCATTCCTTAATTATGTGCTTTTGAATGATCAGACTATCACGAATTAAACAAGTAAATCATAATAGATGATTGAGAGATTGATATTCTATAGATCCTTAAGAAATGTTCAATAAATAATTATATTTAGTAACATGCTGATTCATAACAACGTCCAAAATATCATCTTGAATCAACGATATTTTATGTTCTCTGCCAAACTTCATAAATAACATTGCAAGCTTTACATGCTTTTCAGCTTCTTTACAAGAGTTAGCTTTAGAGCTTAATTCTATTTCTCTTTTTGTTGTTCCTGTTTTATCAAGTCTGTAGGCAAACCAAAACTGTAACAATTTAATACTTTTTTAATGGACAAAACTGTAACAATTTAATACTTTTTAAAGACTTCTTGAGATATTACTTTTCAAAATAATTTTGCTGCTCATTTTAATGCATTATAAAAATTATATTTCATAACCGTGATAATTAGTTACACCAATGATTTCCTCATCTTATTACTTCATCGATAACCTGTCCAGTGTGGTTGGCTCAAATATTTGATTACATCACTGATATCTCTCAATCTTTCTAACCATTTTGATTTTTGTTTTATTCTGATGTTTAATTGAATCTCGGGTAAAAAGAAAATACTAATGCAAAACTAGCTTTCGGATTTACAATAGTGCAGCTATTGATCGTAAAAAAAATATTCATGAAATGTTTTTACTAATTTTGTTTGCTTTTAACTTGACCATATGAAAATTATAAGATGACGACATGATTTCTTTTTTAATTAAATTATGATTGCCGAAGCTAGCAAAATTATTTTGTTTTTTCATTTCAGAAGCAATATTGAGTGTAATCGCAGAGGAAGGATGTATTAATGATTGCACTGTGGCAGATTTAGGCTGTGGTCCTGGTATATTGCTTTTGGGTGCAGTTAAACTTGGTGCAAGGTAAGTATGTAAAAATTTAAGAAACTGATTACATAGAATATAGGATACAAAAATTGTAAAAATATCTTAAAGAAATCGAATTTTTGAAAAATGAAAAATATTATAAGGAAAAATACAATTTATACATTTTTAGTTATGGATTAGGTGTTGAAATTGATGAAGAAGCAATCGTCATTTGTCAAAGTAATATTGAACGTTGTAATTTGGGAAATAGTATTGATGTGATTTATTTGGATGTTACGAAAAATATCAGTGCTTTAAGGCATAAATTTGATACTGTTATCATGAATCCACCGTTTGGTACCAAAAATAACACAGGTGATTCTTCTGTCCATAAGTTTATGATATGATATTTTTATTGTTGGAAATGAATTTAATGGATTTCTGCTAGTTATAATTAAATTATAAACCGAATGTAACCTGGCCTCAATCTTTCAAAAAAAAAAAGCTTACAATATAAGCCGTCCTAGTTTATGCATGATTTAAGTTGAACTGTAGGTGGTCACAATGATATCTTCATGTTTTTAAATTCTTTCATTCCACTTTTATTAACTTCATGTTTTAAATTCAATTGTGAAAATTTTCATCAAATTCTATGATCACTTTATTAATAGGATGGCATGGCACTTGCATTTCCGATTTATTACTATTAATGTATATTCCCAGAAGCACTATACTATGTCAGAAATTAACTTCCGAAAAGCTCAACGATTGAATTTTTTAATATTTCTCTGACGGAATACTGAAGAGGAAGATGAATGAATGAGAAATGAGGCAGAAAATTTTGCGAATTCATGATTTCAGGCATAGATTTGCGATTCGTTAAAGCTGGTTTATCGATTTTAAAGCAAAGCGGAAAACTTTTCTCGTTGCATAAAAGTAGCACAAGGCAATATATTGCTAAATTCATCACTTGCAAACTACCTGGCATCAATGCTAAATGCATTGCACAACTACGTTGGAATTTACCCGCAACATATGCCTATCACAAACAACAGTCCATGGATATAGAAGTTGATTTATGGCAGTTTTCTTTTGATTCCCAAAGTATTTCTTCAGATAAGTAATATTTGTTCTTTTTTTCTTTGACGCATCCTTATTGAAATATTTGAAAGAGATAAGTATTCTATTTTGTTCTGTGAATTTTTGTTTTGTTCATAATATTTATTCATTGATACACATATAAATTACATATTTATAATGGATATCAACATCTGTAATACGAACAGAATGTTATCATATGA
>UPTC01000400.1:0-40268 GCA_900537255.1 Acanthocheilonema viteae
AGGAGGAGAAGGAGGAGGAGAAGGAGGAGGAGAAGGAGGAGGAGGAGGAGGAAGGAGGAGGAGGAGGAGGAAGGAGGAGAAGGAGGAGGAGATGGAATGAAATCTATCAGCTGCCTGTTGTTTCTTCTTTGCTTTCTAAATTTTAGAACGTTTTTCACAAATCGTCTTTAATTATTAAATTTCACCGTAATTAAAATCACTATTGAACTATGGGAATTCGATAAATGATGAAACTTGTCAGATATTAGCAATGAGTACTTTTGTTCTCTAAAGTTCACTCTTTTTTTTGCAACAAAATCATCTGATTCCAATTCATTATTAAAAGGTTCTGGAACATATAGACGCTAAATTTTTAACATTGAACAAAAACTGTAATAATACTTTAGACAGTGAAAATTTTCGAAACTTGATGGTATACAAATTTAATTTATTATTGATAATTATTTTAATAAATATTCCTTCTGCTAAAAGAAAAAATACGCTTTACTCTTAGTCATTTTCGCTCCTATCCATTATATTTAGTGAAATGTATTTTAAAGATGATGGAAATGGTATTGCTTATTATTTTTACCTTAGAATATAATCAAATAATTGATATTCAGAAATGTATACAGTACCTATCTAATAGCAGAGAGATTAGTCAATCCTGAAATTATCTTTAAAATAAATATGATACAAAAGATAAAAAAAAAAGAAAGCAAACTGAAAACATATTTTCTTCAGTTATAAAGCAAAGCATTTACAGCATATCATAATGTGATACACTTTGACCTTTGTAGCGAACAATTATCCAATTTTTTTATCCATCAAAGCATACTGATAAGATTATTTATTATTAATCAATTCTAAAGCTATTTGTTAGCATTCCTTCCTCATATATTCATCTAATTTCGACGCATCTTTTAAGGTACAACAATGCTCATTCCAAGTTGTATTATCCATTATTTCTTGCTTATTCTTACAATCAAATTTTCATTTCCATCAGAGCATTCTCATTTTTTTTTTTTTTTTAAGCAAAAAGATATTCATAAATACATGGATATCGATGAGTGAAATTATATGTAAATGTATTTACAAGTTAATTACTAAATTTGTGAATGATATCAATATTTGAAATGATATGAGTAATAATTGATAAGAAAAAAAAAAGTGTTAGATAATATATGTTTATTTTTTCAGTTTCTCAAATTGGTAAATGTTCATAGTGCAATGTGCACTAATTATTATAGCCATTTGGAAAACAATTGATGGTGCTTCAATTCGAACTTGGAATCGAAATTTTGGTAGTGAAATTCATCTTTTGAAGAATGGTAAGAATGCTGTATATGATCGTCGAACTCAACATCTCGTTAATACAATCAAACAAAAATTAGAATTTAGTGAAAGACTTTTGGTACTTTTTTGCGTTAGACGATGTTATCCCACACAATCACAGGTAATTTTCAATTTAATTTTGCTACATGATAAATATTAACGAATGTTGAAGATAATTTCAAGCATAATTTGTTTTCTGTTCTTTAAACATTTGATTAAAATTTTTATCTGTATGCTATTTTTTTCTTGAAAAAAGTAAAAAGGGAAAGAGAAAAGAAAGAAAAAAGTATATTGAAAAATTAATAATTTCGCATCTTTTCAAAGATTCCACGATGGATTCGTGAATTCTCAAATCGAAATAATCTAACAGCAAAACATGAACATTTCACCTATCAATTTTATGATAATCGCCGGAATAGTCCTATCTTTACCGATCGATCAACTTATGATGGTTCAAAACCTCATTTAGTTTATGCTATTGATGGACAATTATTTCGCTATGATGGTAATGTAAACGACAAAGTAAGTAATCGAAGATTTCAATAATTGCAAGCTTTTTTTTTTTTTTAAATGATTGAAATGATTATAACGTTTAAAATTTTTTTCATTTAATCAAAATATTGACAAAATTTTTAGAATTATTTACATACTCATCAAGCTATCTTATAATTTTTGAAGAGAATATATTTTTAGGAAGAATTCTTCTCATTCCTCGCATCGCATGAATTAATTAATGCTCAAACTGTAAGCACTTGGGAGCATTTGGAATCAATTATAAATACAGCACAATTGTGTCATGGTGAAAAGCAAGTTTTACAAATAGTTGATAGTAATCGGTTAGTTTTTTTAATGAATTTTAAATTTATTTTTTTGAAACACTTTAATCACTAGTAATTTAGATTTCTTTCCTCAAATTGGCAATCTTTAATTTATGATAAAATAGATTAATTTCAAAATAGAAGACTTTTTTTTCTTGAATGTCATAAGATTTTAATGTATTAGAATGCAGGCTATTCCTAAATCACAAATTTAAATTTCATCATACAAAGTGCTGTTAATACAAACATCATCATTGATTTAATCTGATAAATATCTATCCGAAATTAAAATGCTAAACGAACAAATTTGTCACAATTATTCAAAATTTCAAATTGTACGGGTAAAGAAATGATATATTCGCAGTTATCTATTTAATTTTTTTTCTTTTGATTTCACTTTTAATTTTATGAAATTGAAGATGTCCAACGGATCATTATGAACATGTTGTTCGCGCATTCGACGGTGTTGCTAATTATAGTTTCTATGAAATAATGATGCCACTTACCATTGATATGTATGTTGAATTGTACACACGTCTTCCGGAACTGCCATCTGTTTGTCAATTAATTTTACTCCTACAAAATGATGGCTATCATTGGATATCTGCAGATGCTGATCTTCATGAGGTCTTTAAAAAATTTTTTTTTAATTTTAATCAAAATTTAATTCAAATAATTGATTGAAAAACTTTTTCAAATTATTATTTGTCAAATTAATTTGTCATTTATGATAAAGACAAATAGTTTTTTTTTTTCAGCTTATCATCGCAGTGGAAAGTTCACAAAATGTGGAATGTACTCGCAGATTATCCGGTAATTGGTATCCAATTCGAGAAGAACTAACAGCTGTAGAAAGAAATTATCTTCGTGAAAATGAGAAATCATTAATATTGGAATCGGATCCAAGCTATATTGTTGTTGGTGCTACCGGTGGTATTGCCGTTGTTGTGCTTGCGATAAGCATTTTTTGGGGACTTAGTGGGTCAACTTTTGCACAAAATTAATTATTTTTAAACTCTTCTTGTTTCATTGATACAATAATGTTAATGTAACTAACAATTATTATTAGATTTGGATGAATGATATTTCTATAAAATAATGAACGTTGAATAAAAGGTTATAAACATAGCAAAATTAAGATTATTTGCGAGATAAAAGATTAGTGTGTAAATTTACTTTTATCCTAACTTTAAAATGTAAAAATGCCTTACTTGTATTTAAATTTGTTTGTATGACTTGTAATACCGCACAGTTACTTTAGTGGAAGAAAAAAATTTGATTTAAAAATTTATTAGATTAAAAAACATTTGGAATTCATTAAAAAAACATTCGAAATTTTATTAAATTAAAAAACATTTGAAAAACTGAAATTCACTTTAGAATTGCTATGTTAGAAAAATGATAACTAAATAAATTTGATTTTTTTTTTTTAATACAAAATTTTTTTTTTACTTTGTGAATTAATGGATTGATATTTCTACATTTCTGATTTAGATGAAATGTTATCAATCTTTTGCAGGTAATACGAATACTTATTGCATAAAAATATCTTCTTAATGCCTTTCAAATTATTTGTATAAAATATCAAACAAATTTGATATATTGTATGTTTATTATAATAAAATATTAAGCAGATTTTCATTGATTCTATGCCTTAAAATATCAATTAAAGTTTATGCAATTATGCACATTAGTGCTTTTTGTTTCAATAATTTTACAATTAATCAATTTAAAGTTTGTTAAAATGATCAGTATTATAACATTATCGTACTAATTTGTCCAAAATAAATTACTAATTATATAAAATGATCTGTTGAAGATTACTAAATTATTTTAAAATTTCAAAATTTCTTCATCAATTAGAATCAAATTCTTATTGCTAAAATTTGAAGTTAAATATGATATATAAATCATTAATAACATTACATTCAAAATATAAAATATCTACAGGGAGAACACTCTTTCAATATTTTAATGATTGCCATTAGCGGATATAATTTTTCAAAGAAAAACCAATTAACCCGAAAGATTTCAATGAAGGACAAAATTAGATAATATATTTATATTTTTTTTTTCCTTTTCAATTACTTGTCCTTAATTTTAAGTACGAAATTTAAATGAATTTTATAGGAAACAATCAACTTTGTTAGCATAACTGTAAATGTTAACACTTTAAAGTAAAATTGATATAATAACAGACCAATCATAAATAGTTTTTGTTTTAGTCTCAAACAGAAAATGAAACCAAAAATTCTTTTTAAACACATACTTTATGCAAACAAAAAAAAAGGAATGGAGGGTGAGGGAGAAGAGTGAGCTAATATTATAAATTTTAAATACTTTTAATCGATCAATGATAAAATCATATCAAACCAATCAAAACAAGAATATTATATATGCATGTCTGTATCATATAGCGTATAATATGAGATCAAAAGATTTTCAAATTTCAGTGCAATGCATAAAGTTGTACGCATTTTATAATTATATTGATAATTCAATATTGACTGGTACTGAAAAAAAAAACTAAAATATGTTATCATTATTGATTAGTTCGGCATTGATTAGTGTCCAAAAAAACGAGAAAAGTTAAGGTTGGGAATAATGTTATTATTGTGACAGGAAATGTTTAAGTGTCATCGGATAAAAAAGAAATGCAAAATTAAATTGAAATTTAACAATGATAAGTGAGAATTTGAAATCAATTATATTTGCTTTTCCAATACAAAATAGTTGTTAATGATAAGAAATGATATTCTCTTTTTCAGATAATTGTACTGTATTAAGTAAATTAAAATTATCTGCAAAGTTTCCAATATCAAGCTGGGAATGGATAATACAACTGTATTCATTTTTGTTTTATTCATTTTAATGTTTTTTTTTTCTCTTCGTAAAAACTTATAATATTTGACTGAAAACTTTAACTAATTAATTGGCGTTAATTAACACAGTAATTTGTTTGCCAAAAATTGAATATCTGTTATTTCATAATCTGATAGAAAAAAAACGAAAAAATTGTTAATGGCTTTGCATTAAATCTCAAAAATAATTAATATGCTTTTTTTTTTAAAAAAAAAAGTTCGAAAAATTTGATTTGTATTTAATATATGTTAATTAATTATTTATTTATTTATTGTTTTCATAACTTGCGTCCATTTTCTGCTATCCTTTCACCATTAAAATCATTTTATAACAAGAATTTTATGCATTACAAATTAATTCTATCGAATTCTTATGATATTTCTATTTACCCATAAAAAAAAATTCAATCTGTCGTCAGGTTATTGAATTCGTTTCAAAATTTTTACATTTTAAAGAGTTCAAAAAGTAGGGAAGGAAAATGTAAAAATAAAGAATAAAAGGAAAAAATTAAATCATTATTCACGTGTTACACGCAAACTCATATTCAGTCTACTGAATGTTCAGTACCACAATTTTAGCATGTAGTGCTCGGATTCGACGTTCAAAATAGCATTGGAAGTTAATAAATGTCTTTCATTCATTCTTCCTTCACTTTTATAAACAAAAATGGAAAAATGCATAAATAAACAAATGAATAAATACATAAATAAATAAGTAAATATATATATTTTTAATATAGCAGTTCCTTTATTCTTTATTTGTTTGATTGTTACACATTTATTTACTCAGTGGAGTAACTAAAATCAATATGAATATCGATATTACTGAAAATGCTTATTTTATTAGTTTCACAAATTAGTTTATTTGATTGTACGAAATTCTTTTCCAATGATGATAATTTTATATTCTCATATGGTTAATACTATTGTATTATTTAGTGGAATATAGCTCAGCTCGAAATGATAATGCATGATAAATGTGGATCACACACGAACCTTCCAGAAAGGCTTATAATATCAGTTGTTTAAGTATATCCGGCCTGTTAGATTATCGATAATTTGGATTCGATAGTTAATTACAGGATCTATATTTGAAACAATACAGCTTAACTTTACAGTTTTCGGTATAGTACGTTTGAATTTTAAACTCTTCTCTTTCTCCTTTCGAACATTATCTGTAAACAGTCATTGTTATTCTTATTATTTCAGTGAATATAATTTTCAGGGCCTGAAACAATTGTCTAATGAACAAAATAGGACTAAAAAAAAGGATTGACAAAATTACGTGCTAGGTTTACTGGTCCATCGTCACCATTGCCCAATTTTATTACTTTAGAAAGTTCAAAAGTCAACTCAATATCTCATGCTCTGCCGTATTGTCTTAATGTTTGTTTGCTGTTTTAACAGTTCAATTTTTCACTAAAGAAAAATTTTTCTGTAACTTATAATTCATCTATAATTGAAGACTTTTTTCCTTTTTTAAGAGACAGATTGAGTGCCTCAAACTTTATTTTACTACATTTTTCTAATTTACGTCCATGAAGTAATAATTTGCCCATTTTTGTTCTTCTATTAACCTTAACAAATGAAATTTCTTGCAGTTATTTGTTGTTACAACTTTGTCAATTGAACTTGAAGCATTTTTAGCAAAAGAAGTAGCTCAATTCTTAAGGAAGAACAAAATATTTGTTCCAAAAGTAAAAAATGATTGAGATTAAATTATCCATTTAAAATTTTACAATACTAACAATGGGCTGTTTCAATTGCGTCCTTTGAAACAATATTTCAAACGGTGGAAAATATGAATTTTGATATTTTTCCTTGTTAAAAGCATACTAATATTTGTCAGCAAAAAAAGAATTTAATTAAATAGAAAAAACTTGTTTTTAAATGACTTAAATTTAAATACACTGCAATACACACAAAAAGCCATCTTTTTAAGATTTTAAAAGATCTGGCTTTCTTTATACGCGTAGTTGTCAGCTATTCACATTATTGCAAAACTTATCTATCATTTTAATTTGTCACTTTTTTCTCACACAACATATTTTTACGTTTGAAAAATTTATTTAATTTGCGCACCAATAATAAAAGCATGCTTTTTTCTTTGATCATAAAGTTGAATAATTGAAAATGATGAAATAAATATCAAGAGAAGATGCGAGAAAAAATTAGAATTCTAATTTTCTGAATTTGAAAATTTAAGGAAGAAAAAAATTTGAATGCATACAAAAGTAAGAATAAAATTCATGTGTCGGAATCAGGGCACACAATCAATTTTGAGGTCACGCTGATAGATTTTGCATGGCAGAGGTCACTTCAGTATACTTCAGTGTTCTCTTGAAATCGGTTACTTCACAATTACTTTTTTATTTGGACTTTATTAAAATCTTATCTCAAATAATTTTGCAAATGAAAATCCAAATAAATGATCTTAAAAATTTTAAAATTTTGCAGTAGGTATCATACAATACTAAACTTACCAATTTGTGTATAATCAATTAAAATGATCAAATTTATTTCCGTTATCCTATTTGGGTTATTTTTTGTGGCATCTGCATGGAACCAATGGAATTATGTGCCATTTGAATTTACGTATGAACACAGACCAGGTAAGAGTTTACATTTTGTTCTGAGTTAACCAATAAGATAACTCTTAATAAATTTGAGAATTTATTTTTCAAAATTATTTAATTCAGCTTAAGTCTCAAATCTGCACGTACATTTTTCCTTCTTCATAGTAATTATGAACAAAACGATAATTGTTAACAAAGTGATTTCTTTGCTTCACATGAAAATTTTCGATCATAAAAAAAGTTTCAAGATTTGAAATTATGATTAATTTTAGATTGGTGCGTTGATGAAGACCCATTATGCTCAGTGTATAAAGGTTGGTGCATTAATGCTAATAAAACTCGAGAAAATTATATGAAGAAAGCTTGTCGACGAACATGTTATATGTGTTACGATGGGATGAATTATACGAAAACATGTCATGATAAAGAGGACGATTGTGCTCAACGGGTTCAATTGAATTTTTTTTTTTAAAGAAAAAAATTTTTAAGGAATTACAACAAAAAAATGTCTTTTTTCTCAAAGTATTAAAGAAAAGGGAATAAATCACTGAGCAAATTGTACGGATTGAAATTATACCTTGAAAGGAAAGCCTAAAAAATCTATAATTTTGCTAAGCTTGTATAACACATAAGTCAAAATTGACATATAGACAAAATTAGTTTTGGATTTTTTTTTTTCTCTCGACATAATTATTTTCGTGGAATGAAGTGCAGTATGGTTAGAGAGAGCAATAAATGTTCATTTTTTCTGCATGTTAGCTAAATTCTTCCTCCTTTCATGTTTTTTTTTTTTCCAGGAAATTGAATGTTTTTCTGAGGCAACTGCTGAACGTATGTATCATTTATGTCCGGAAACATGTGGATTTTGCAACAATGTTTGCGCGGATTTGGCAACAAATTGCGCTGAACTGACCGATTATTGTACGTTTACCTATTGGCATCAGGCAGTAATGCAATCCAGATGTCGTTTGACATGTTCATTTTGCAGGTTTTCACTTTTTCGATATATTTCCTTAGTTACAAGTATAAAATTTAAACAGGACGCTGCAAAATTTTAGTATTCATTTTTGCTCTAATTGTAGATTGATTATTTCCAGCATGCTTACTTAATTTGTTTATAGGTAACAACCTATTCTTGATCGTAGATTTTATTCATCAATATTTCATTATGAAATCCAATTCCTTCCATTCATCCAAACCAATCGATATCGCAAATCTCTTATTCTACACATCGTGAAGCTCACTGATTTTCAGAGTTTACGATCGAGAAAATTTTGAACCTGTAGATTGTTCGGATAATTTGAGTTACTGCAAATATATGAGACATCTTTGCGAACGGATTGAGCATCAACAACGAATGAGCGAAGATTGTTCCTATACATGTAATTTCTGCGATTACATTGAAACCGTAAAAGATATCCCAACAGAATGCAATGATGCAGAAATTGACTGCCACCGAAAGAGACATTTATGTTACGTAGAGGGACGCCACAGCTATTATATGTGGCGTAACTGCAAGCGTACGTGCGGTTATTGCCCCGAATATATCCTTAACAACACATCAACCGATGATACTTATAATTCTGACGATTATTATTATTAATTCCTTGATATTGATTGTCACAGACTAAAAATGTAGATCTCATTCAAACTATCTTGGTTACAAATAAAGTATACAAAATCGTTTCATATAATGATTACTTAATGCAAGCCTAATGGATAAACATCACCTGTGCAGTTTCTTGCATATGTCAATTTTGCAAAAGAAACAAGTTCATTAAAAATATTATTTGGTATCTTGGCATATTGATAAGTATATTATGAGATTGATGAAATCAATTATCATAATATACTTATGAGATTAATGAGATCAGTTATTTGCGTAACCTTGAATACAGATATCATCCTAATTTGGTGAATGCAAAAAAGATATGAAATGTTTGTGTAAGTAATTTAAATAAAGACATAACTTGTCTACATATCATCTAATTATGAGAATTTTATAAAGATAATCATAAATGAATATAAAAATACCCCCATAACTTTAATAACGATACTACATGACTTAATGGCATTTGTCGTACACTTGCATGATTTTCTTCAATACGTTGCTCACGTAGATGTGACTTTTATAAGCGTAAACTCACAATATTCACACAATCACAACTAGGAATCTTGCAATACGAAAAGATTGAAATTGCATTTCGGGATGATAGCATGAACTTTGATGTGTGTAAAGTTCGTAGTGTTAATTCGTCAGCATGGGTTGTATGCGTAAGTCGGATGCCTCTGTTAGGGTCGCCGTAAATTTTCTTTTTTTTGCGGCATTTTCATTATTGGGTATGGTGTGCAAGTTGGGTGTGCGTGGGGCGTGGTTCTGAGTGTGGGCGTGATGGAGAAATTTGTACTTAGTTCACGTACTCCGTGATTTTAGGTGCATTCCACGTGGTTTTAGTGTTACGATTATTTCTCCTGTTTGCACAGCTATGGGTGAGCCGGAGGATGTCGATGCAATGCTTGAGGAGGCGCTTGACAAAATTGAAGATGTAAGTGTAAGTGTATTTTGTCTCTTTGATAGTGCAATACTGATAAACTTGTTTATGGGTGTGGGTAAACGAAGCGTGGAAAGAAGTGGTGAGACTAAAAAAGAATGTTTCTATAACATTAGTGGTTGGTGGTACAGTAATCATTAGTTTTGTGCAACATATCATTGCATTGCTGCTTTTAAGTATTTTTAGCTGGGTAAATGTGGACTGATTGATTAGCAAAGACAGTATCACGTGGGATTAGATTTTTTTCTCCACTCATGATTGCACCAAGTTTTTCCGAATAGTAATTTATTTAATATACATATTATAGCTTTTCTCTTTCAATATTTCCCTAGAGAAATGTAATTTGAAGAAATAATTCTGATTTTATTTTCAAGTCTGATCGAAACTACGGTCATGGGCATGCGGAACCAATGGCGGCATTGATACGGGGTGAACCACCAAGGAAAGAGGAGTCCAGCGAAGAAGGTGATGAGGAAACACCTAGTGCTGCAAATGGTACGGACAAAATGGATAGTGAGGATGGAACAACTTTGTCGCCAAGTAAGAAGAAGAAAGAGAGCAGTGAATATAAGAAGAGGTCTCCTTCAAGGTCTAGGTAGGTTGGAAAAAATGGAAAAGAAAATTTTCCTACCAGTAATTTTGCCTTTTTTTTGTTAATCTTTGTTTATATGTTTATTTCAGCGACCTTTGTAGACAGCACCTCAGAGGGTGAAAGGAATTCAGAACTGTTGCAGGAATTCATTTCCAGATCTTTTATAAGTGATGGTATGGGTGCGTGCTTTCATTTACCAATGTCTTTTTTATATATTTTTGAGTTCCCTTGAGCACTTATAGAAGCTACAGCGGTTCTGGGAGGCTGTTTTTCCAATTTTTTTTCTGTAGTTTTTTCTCTAAATAGTGGATTGTGTAAGCGTTCCTTCCCATAAGACAAAAAATCTTTTAGCTCTACTACCTTACCCTAATAAGGATTATTTCTCCTGGTTAATGTGGATTCCCTGAACTGAGATTTGGTGAAAGTTAGGCTGTTTCGTTCCTTTTAGTGCATGGATTCTAGTCGCATTATAACTTGTCTAATAGGTAGTTTCCGGTAGTCAGTGAGGATTTCTCACAGGAAATAAAGGACTTTGAATTTTTAAATGTACGGTAATGTATGTCCGTATCTTACCTTATTTAACGGATTTGTCGTGTGTGCGATTTAATCTGGAAGCCACAAATGAGTGCAGAAATAACAAGTAATTAAAAACCGTAATTTAAGTCGAATCGTCGTTGTAGAGTCATAAAATCGATTGATACAGCTCTGTGTCACCTTATACCTTCTGCATTATAATGATGAACAAAGCTCGATCGATGCTTCGGGAAACTGTTTGCTTCTTGTTGGAAACTGAATGAGGATGAATTGAAAATGTGGACGATGAGGTACGCGAGAATGTCGTATATGTGTTGATGCCTATCAATGCAGTCGGAGCGCGCCGCCTCTCTCAACTTTTCTCATCACTTTATTTCATGGAAAGGATTGTATTTCTTGCAATAAAACGTTTCAAATGCTTTTTATTTAAAAAGTACTTTCAAAACTGGCTGGCGCGCTCCAAGTGTTACAGGCATAACACGATATCATATGGCGTTATGGACGATTGGAAACACTGGATTACTCCTCGCTTTCGTTCCACTTCTGCAGTTGTCCCATGAGCATCAGATATTTCGACTCCGACGAGCTTACTTTTACAGTTTACGATGAACTGTGTTTTTCTACAATACTTTCAGGATTTATTTCCTACAATTTTTACTTTTAATTGTATGACTTTTGATTTTTCCATTTCAGTACTTTTGTGATTACAGATCTTCTTCTCGTAGCCGTTCTCGCAGCCGTGACAGAGATAAAGAAAAAAAGAAGCGACGCAGAAGTTCAAGCCGTGATAATAAGAAGAAGTCCCGGTCAGTTGTTTTGCTTTTGTCCTGTAAACAGATGATCAGAGGTAAAATGCTCAAGAAATTCACCGGCTGAAGCGAACTGACTAATGATTTTTATTACAAATCTGAAATAATTCGACTTTAAATACTCTGCTTTTTCAAATGTTCATGACGGGACATTAACTTTCTTTTTTTGTACTTAACAGTAGGGTATAAGTGACCTAATGGAGCAGAAACTCTCCAGTAATACTAATCTGTAGTGCGACATTAGTTATTGATAGATAGCTACAAATTTTGTTTCAATGATGGATAAATATACTGACGTTAGTGGCTAATTCTGAATTGAGAGTATGAATGCATGTATGTCGAAATGTCATCATGGAAATGCTTCTAGTTCACGTTCAAGATCGCGCAGACACAGCCGTAAGCGCAGTCATTCTCGTCGTCGATCACGGTACTTTTCCTGTTTTGTTTAATAAATGCTCATAGTAAGAAATGAAAATAAGATTGTTCTGCATTTTCGAATTGTGGAAGCAAGTGGCTTTTGAACGCTCTGTCATTTAATATCGAATATTCAGTAGTACAAAGGGTGGATCGTCTTTATGGATTCTGATTAAGGTGCTTTTTGTATTAATATTATTATTGGAACCATTGATATCTTTATAATTAATTACAGCTCGAGAGATCGTCATCGTCGCTCAAGATCGCGTCGACATTCAAGATCACGATCACGTGACCGCAGACGACGATCGCGATCCAGAGAGCGTAGGCGAAGAAGTCCATCCTGGTAATTTCTTTCCTTAGCTTCTTAAAAAAATTAGTCTCTTATCAGAAACGTTCGGTACTATCAGATAACTCAGGAGATGCAAAAAAAAAAATTGAAATCAAAAAATTTTTAATCGCAGGTCACGACCTCGTGTGCTTGACCATCGTGATCGTCGTGGATTCTCTCCACCATGGAGACGTTCACCACCCCGTGGACCTCGTCTGCCAGGACCAGAAAGACGTGATGTGTAAGTTCCTAAAATCTTATATGCTTGACTATCAATTATATTAGTTCATGAAAGCGCTGTTGCAGCTCTGATTTGTTTCGAGATTTACAACCTTATATGTTAAACAATTATGAAATAAATTTTTAAGGATGCCGTTTACTGCACGTCGTTCGCCACCTCCAAATGCAAAAATGGATATGACATCTGAAGAGCGTGATCAGCGTACAGTATTTATACTACAGGTAATTCTAACATTGTTCGTTAAGGAAGTATTTCTTCACTGACAGTTATAATTTTTACAGGATTTTATTTTAGTAGCACTATTTAAAAACGAGTGCTTCAGATAGCAAAGGAAACTCGACCACGTGATCTGGAGGAATTTTTTTCTAGTGTTGGACATGTGCGCGATGTGCGAATCATTACAGATTCAAAAACTCGACGATCAAAAGGAATTTGTTATGTGGAATTTTGGGAAATTGAAAGTGTTAATTTGGTTAGTAATTGTTGTAGAGCAACGTATAGGACTATTTCACATACCGGTACTCATATTTTATTTGTTTTAAATATTTTTGTGCGACTTCTGATTACAAATATTTTATCTGGCATAAATTTATTTCTTTTGACATTTTATCCATCGGACTTGCGAATATCAGAGCTTTAAAGTTCTATGTCTGAATTCCGGAATTTCCGGACCTCATTAATGGAAGTATTTAAATACGTTGTGAAATGAACTTAAAATTTTTTGATCGAAATTTCGCGCTATGTTTTATAAATTTCCAAAGTTATGCGTTTGTGTTTCCAGGCTCTTGCACTAAATGGGCAAAAATTACTTGGCGCTCCTCTAGTAATTCAGCCAACGTTGGCTGAAAGGAACCGTGCGGCTAACAACACCGTTGGTGGAACACTTGGCTTTGGTCCTACAAACACCACGGGTCCATTGAAGCTTTATGTTGGCCAGTTGCATACAAGTATAACAGAGGATATGTTAGGGAGGATTTTCGATCCATTTGGAAAGGTACATTTTGAGAGCAACGTCCTTTACACTTATTATTTTAATGCATTACTCAAAATAACGTTTTACAGATTGAGAACCTGGAAATTGCAACCGATCTCAGTGGCGTTTCTAAAGGATATGCATATGTAACGGTATATTATTGCCAGTTTTATCGAGAACATACTGAAATATTTTCGACTATTTTAATGCTATATAAGCTCGTCTAATTTAATGATAGTTATCAGCGTGCAAGCTTTTCAGTTCCGACATGCTGATGATGGTAAAAGAGCTATGGAACAAATGAATGGTTTTGAATTAGCAGGTCGTCCAATGAAGGTATTGTTTGACTTAATTTTGCGTGCTGCACCTTTTTTCGTACTGCACTGTTTCGTGCATCATCCTATTACATAAACCTATGAAAGTTTGATGGGAGGTGTGCTCAGTTCAAAATTCTCTAGATAAAAATGTAGTATTACATTTGGAATATGTTTATAAACAAACATGAAGTCATGTGGATTTCTTTATATTTTAATTTTAGGTTTGCTCTGTTGAAGGAGATGAACTGCCACCACCAATCCCTCAGCGGACACTTGATACTGATGATGCGGACAGACGTGGTATTGATTTAGGGACAAGCGGTCGTTTGCATTTGATGGCTAAACTAGCCGAAGGTACTGTTATACAATTCTTTATTTGTATATATTTTCGAATGTTTTTGCAAAAGGATTAACAGTGATGTGCAATGGAATATTCTAATTCCGTAGTTACTTCATTCGACGTTATCACTTCCGGTCATAATGTCAACTAAATAGTTATATTTGTAGTAGACCAACATGTGCTTCCATAACTATCCTTTGAAACATTGATCTAGAAAAAGTCTACCTTTGGAGGAATGACTAAATTGGTTATGTCTTTATCGTGTTTACTTTATTTTAATAAATTACAGGAAGTGGTTTGGAATTACCAAAAAGTGCTAAAGAAATATTAGCGCAAAATCAGCAGCAGTTGGAGAGTGCCACTGCGACAGGTCCTGTGATTCCACCGATTGCTACGCAATGCTTCATGCTATCCAACATGTTTGATCCATCTCAGTAAGTAAACTGATATTCTCTAGCTTATTTAACTTTTTAAAAAAATAGTTTGCGCAAAGATTCGAAGGGTCAGTGTTGCACTAGAATAGAAATGCTTGTGATGAAATTATCAATTTTTTTTTACCTCTACAGGGAAACGGGTGAAAATTGGGCTGATGAAGTACGAGACGACGTTATAGAAGAGTGCGCAAAGAACGGAGGTGAATCATTCTTTATATTCAGCCTTATAATTTCCATTTAATTTGAATATTAAAAATGAAAGAAAATGGGGAACAAAAACTGACTGAAATGAAATTGCCGATCTTGCAGGAGTACTGCACATATTCGTAGACAAAGCTTCCCCTAATGGCAATGTTTATGTGAAATGTCCTTCCGTAGCTGCCGCTTTCAAATCAGTGAATGCATTACATGGACGATGGTTTTCAGGTGATCTATTTTTCTCATTTATAGGGTGAAATAAGCTATTTATTTTCTTGCTATCATACTCGTGCATTACATTTTTCGGTACAGTGGATTCGTGATTTGTTTAATATCCGTTGAGCAAAGGAAAGCACTAATGTTCTGTGTTACAGGCAAAGTAATCACAGCCAATTATGTTCCAGTCGGAAGCTACTCACAGTTATTCCCAGATTCAGTTATTGCACGAGAACCTATTCTGTCAGCCGTAAAACCAGTTATGCCAGGTATCGGTTATTGAAAAGATATTCTTTTGCCATTGTTCAGGAAAGGTTTGCTTTTTCTACTTGATGTGGATGTTTCGTTGTTCATTTCTTCAATTTGTTTTCTTTTGTTATACGTTGATGTTTCTGATCTATTCTTAAAGCCTGAAAGTTGTTTTTTTACAAACTTGTAGTTATTGTGCAGTTGGAATATCACTTTTTGATAGTTTTCAAGAAACTGAAAAATTTGTCTCATGGATCAGTGCTTCTGAATATTTGTTTTTCAGGTTTTAAGATTTTCCTTCTGCTTTTGCTCTAGCTATGATATTAGTTTTCCCGTTGTGCAAAATATCACTAGAAGTTCAAATTTTAATATTGTTCTACTTCAGTGCAAATCGGAAAAATATGGCTTTAAATAGCTAAACATATGATATTGTATTGCCGGGAAACTACTGCTTGAACCAAAAATAGTTCTGAATGTTGAGATATTGGCTGTAGAAATTAATGGAGAGTGTTTCTTTGGTCGATGATCCAACTCTGAACTATCCTTTAAATAAACATATGATATTGTATTGCCAGAAAACTACTGCTTGAACCAAAAATAGTTCTGACTGTTGAGATATTGGCTGTAGAGATTAGTGGAGGGTGTTTCTTTGGTCGATGGTCCAACTCTGAACTATCAAGAATAAATAAGCCATCTTGATTCATTGTCTATACGTCTCAAACGAAATAGTTTTGTTTTAGTCGTGCATGAAAAAGAAAATTTCCGTTGCAAAGTATATGATTTATTGTGAAAAATCTTATTTATTTGCTACTGATTTTGATTTCTTATGTTTCATCAGATATATTTTTGCTTTTCAGTTTGTATTATTCATAATTATGGAAATAAGTAGAAAGTTATTTCGAGCCGAAGTTTTCGAAAACATTTTAGTGTTGGGTTGATTTTGATGCTGTTATATATTTTTAGCATAGTATCCAACATTAAACTTGAAGGCTGAAATTAATCACTAAACTTCAACAGTTTATTGTGACTGGGAATGAATAGACCTGTTCGATTTTTTTGTTATTAAGGATAGAGCTGATCTTTATTAACTACACTGTCAGAATTATGCTCTCATCTAGCGTGACAGTTTAGTGGGAAGTTTATACATCGAGCATTTTATTTGTTAACATTTCCAGGAGATTTTTAATAATGATCATTACGATTGTAATTCCGTTTATCTGAATAAGATTACTTGACTGGGTTGACATCCGATAGTTCTTCCTCTACCTGCTGGTATTGGGAAAATTTGTATGCTGTTTTTGATACCACTCATATGTTTACAACTCTAGTCAAACTTGCTAATAAGAGTTCAGTTACGAACGATTGGTTTTATTCTAAATATTTTGGAGATGTGCAAATTGTTCATGTTCGTTTCTTTTGTTCGGCTTATGATTTCTAACATCTGGAATGTTATTCGCATGAAGTATTTTATCATTTACTGGAAAGTTTTAAGTATGATTCTCAGCTTTTTCGTTCTTCCCTCCTCTTCCAACCACTTCCGTTTCTGCTTATTTTTCATTTACCTTTTCCATATGTCGGAGTTTTTTGTGAAGAAGTATTTGTTGAATCTGCTTATATAATGGAAATGATGAATTTTAATTTTTATTTTCTAAAAATTTTTAGAAATCACAAGTAAACTTTGAAGTTTTGGAAACTGATATGAAATTATAAAGAAATAATTATGCGGTGAATATATCACATCAAAATGGATGGATGGATCTCATCGGTGCACAACAAAAGCATTGTGGTACATCGTTCGATGGTGTTATGCTGCTACCAATAGGTGTTAGGCCAGGCGATATTGCTAAGCTAACTGCATTTTGCATCTTGATGGATGATTTAGGATTTGTTTCAGTCGGAGTAGTAATTTTTATGGCCTGAAATTAAATAAACTAATGAGGTTGATTGCTATTTTGATTTGTTCAGTAATTCTGGTTTGTAAATTTTGCTGAACTAACCCTTTTTTTTCGAAGAAGTGATGTATATTGGGGTTTGGGATGGGTCTGTACAGGTGGCATGTTTGGATCGAACGTAAATATTATGCCGCTTACTTCATCCTGAAATTGAGGGGCAATCAATCGTATTTTATATTCAAACAGTTATGCGGCAATAGCTGACTTGAAAACCTGTTGGGCCGTATCAGATACTTCAAATTTAATTAGCAATTGATTTTTAATTTAAGTGTTGAAAACTAACAGCTGAGGTAGTGTAGTGTCGTGCAGCAATCTTGCAGCAAGTACTACAGGAAGTTTCGCTAGAGGTCGCGGTAAATCGGCAAAATTCTCGCATTAGTTTGTTTGGTGGATTTCCTGCGGAAAGAAATAATTTCACAACTGTAACAAGGAGGAAAAAAATGTTGCAATTTTCCCTATTTTCTAATCTTCACCGTTAATTCTTTTGCTCTCAAAGCAACCTAACAAAAGCTGAGAATATGATTCATTCCAATTGAGAAATATTTCAAATTACGATCCATTTTCGTTAGAAGACATGCTTGCTGAATAAACTAATACAAATGAATAAACTAATACAAAATGAATCTGTACCTGTTCCCAACGCAAATGATCCATGTGCTGAGCAATAAAATTCTGAAAATTTTCAAATTAAAAAAAAAAAATCTTATATTGTTAGATTTTGTTTCCTCATTTTTACTAACTATTGAAAACACTCGCCTGAATTTGTTTCTTCACATATCTAAGTCATACTCGATGATGATGAATAAGGAAAAAATTAGTTAATTCTTAAATTTCAAATGAAAAAAAAAATAAAGCTTACGATCAAGCGGAACTGGTGTTACTTTATCGCATGATACTGATGGATAACAAGATGTATAGGGATAATAGCCTGTTGAAGGTTGTTGATAACCATATGGATAGGAAAATGGTGACATTTCACCGTACACTGGTGATATTGGTGGTGGTGGTGGTGGTGGTGGTAGTGGATACCAATGTCCTTCGCCAGTTTCATTTTTCATTGTACTTGATATGTTTTGCTAGGAAAAAAAAAGCGGAATAATTGTTATTTTTATTCAAAACATATTTTTTAAATAAGATTTAAAATTTTTTATTCAAAAAAAAAAAAAAATAAATGAGAATATATTAACACTTGAAGGATAATTTTTTTTCTTCAACAAATCAGACCTTTGGTAGTAGCACAGTTGGCGAGATAATTCCTACAATTGAAAGGAAAACTAGCAGTAATAACATTTGTTATCGTATGAAGCTTTTTTTTTTTAAGACACGAAATAAACACTGATGAAAAATTCAACTATTTATCACTTTTGACATCAATGGGCGGTTCATTGCATAATCTGTTGTATATGCTATTATTAGCAAACGAAAATTTGAAAACTTTATAATATATTCAGAATTTGTGAAATAAGAGCAAAATTTGATAAAATTTTTGGAAGAAATTAAATTTTAGTACAAAATATTTTTAAAAAAATTTTTTTTCCCATCCTACATATGATTTAAAAAATAACATATCTTTTTCAGTGTTGTAATTTTAAATTACTTTATTTTGGAGCTAAGCATATTTTTTATTGAAAATAAAATTTGATTAGCAGTAGTCTTTGGATAGTAATTGATGAAGAATGATATGAAATGAATATGATGTTATGCATTATTATCTCATTTAATTTTTTTTAATGTTTATTTAATTTTTTTTTCTTTGATACACACTCAGAAAGGAATAGAATGCCGAAAAATCATTATTATTCCATTTCAACGTAAAAATGGTTAATAAGAAGAAATGAGTGCAAGAAAAATTATAATTTAAAATTTTACAATATTTTTGTATTTTGAAAGAATCGAAGTGTTAATATATTGCAACTTATTTTAGACTAATTTTTTCCACTTCTCTTCTCCTCCTTCATTATCAAACCCATGATTACATCTTCAACCAACTGATATTATCATGCAAAAATAGATGGTACTTTCACGATTCTTATAATGCACTGTTTTGTAAAATTAAATAGAATGTATAATATATTAAGTAATTTAATTGGTCATCAATTTGCTACACAAAATGAAATAATATTTATCAATTGACGAGCAAAATCTTCGAATGTAAACGTCGAAATATTGCTGTTAGTCGAAGATATGACGATAAGAAGTAAAAAAGAAACGAATATTTTGAGAATGTTAAAAAATAATTTCATCATTATTTTTTTTATAAACTGTGATTTTCTCATCAGATATGGTTCCGACTGAAATTCTAGAAGGAACCGAAGAAATTAGCGAAGATTTTCACAAGCTATCAAAGAATGCGATTATAGATGATAATAGATTACATTGAAATATCTCATGTTATCATGAATCATTACGAGAAATAAGAATTATGAATTTTGTTTTGTTATATTACAATTCTTTGATATGAAAATAGTTTTAGAAATTTTTCAAAAGTTTTAAACGATAAAAATTTATCATATTATTAAAATTAAACTAATGCAATACATCTATTATTTAGTACAACTTAAAAAAATTAACGGAACCAAAACAAGCTAGTCTTTTACCTTACATATGAAAATTTAGAAGTATTTTTGAAATTTGCAAAATTTCGGAATGCAACTATCCAGAATAAATTTTATTATTTTTTCTATCAATGCAATAAACAGATTAATAAGACTATTTGTATTTAATGACTCTTTATATTACAACAATAATAATCATTATCAATTGTATTATGATTCTTACTCAGCACCGTTACATCAAAACACTATTCTTATTACTTTTTCTCTTATCACAGTGTTCATCTATAACTGTAATTATTATCGTTATGTTAATCATTATAATGTTTATCATTATCGCACCCATTACTATTATTATCATATAGTGCTACTATATGAGTATTGTTATTATATCTGTGGAAACTGACACCTGTTGATATGTTTGTAAACACTTTTTTTTCTGAAACGATCTTTCTAAAATCTCATGTAATTATTATATTTCAATAATTTCACTAATTTTTTTTCGCACATAAACAGTTATGTAAATGAGTTGATAGAATTATGTTCTTGTACATAAATTAAAAATGATGTGATATTCAAACATTTCTTCAAATTCAGTAAGGTTCTTTTACACTGAACCAATTAATCATTTAAACTATAAGCATTAATTGAATGTAATAAATCTAATATTATGAACGCTATTCTTATTACTTTTTCTTTTATCATGTTATGTTATGAAGTTGAAGATTTTTATTTTCAAATTTCGATCCAAAGAAAAAAGCGATAACATAATAAGTAAAGGACGTGAAATTTATTGAATTGAGAAAATTTTCAGAAAAATTTAGAAAGCTCCGCCCTAAGTATTATTGTTTTGGATATAAAAATTAGCTGCGCTTTTACAATCACTTTTTTTTGTAACTTCAACAGTACATCTCAAACAAATGCGTTCGATTTGGATCGCTGCAATACTTTTCTCGTTCATTACTGTAGGAAGATCTGATGTAAGTCGACAGGTTAATAACTTCAAATTATTCTGTTAGGATTTTAGATTGTTCACTTCGTCAAAATTTTAAGCAGATCCCAATGATTTCACCACAGTTGTTTAAGTTTTATAAATTACTAACGAAATGCAAATTACTAAACTTCAGATCACTGAAATAATTTTGATAGAAATTTATTTGAATTATTTAGCATTGATATATTTTACAGGCAACATTGAAAAATCAAACAGGTGAAGCTCATCGTTATTACTGGAATCAACCGTATGAGTTACCACAATGGCAAGCACAAGGTTGGGCATTACCACAAAACTGGATGCAACCACAAGGTGTTCCACCATCACAAGGATGGGCTTTACCACCAGGAGGAATACCAATGCCAGGATGGGTACCATCACCAGTACAACCAAGTCGACCACAATTTTTATGGACTCTTTTTGACGATAGTAAGTTTGAATTTTTAGATCTGTCAAATTTAAATCAATAATTCGTTCAGTTAATTATTTATAATTGTAACAATACAAAATTGAAAAAAGATAAAAACCTGCCGAACAGTTTTTCATTTTTTAAATTTAATAAAAAATTTAGGAAATGTGTGTACATTGGATGCAACGATATTAGTTGTTTTGGAAAATGATGAATCAACTGCAGCAGGTACGAATGTTAATGCGCATTCACCATCTTCATATTACAGTACTGATTTATCCTCCAATGCAGTAAGGATGGCATGTGCAAATATAGCGACTACATCCGCACAAGCATGCACATCTTGCTGCAAAATGTCTTGCAAACATTACACCGTAAGCACGGTAAGTTTTCATCCATTTTTTTCTACTACTAGTGAAATTGAACATATAAATTTATTTCAATTTGAGCAAATAAATATGGGATTGATGATTGTGAGAAACTAAATAATCTAACGTTCTAGGGAGATGTTTATGGATTCCTAATAAATTCAACAAGACTCATTGCCGGTCAATTTCCAGATATCACGTTACCATCATTTCAACGAATGGTTAGCTTCTCAAATGCATCATTAATTCGAGAAAAAAGTCCTCAAAAGACACTATAATCTGCGAAATCCAGTTGAAATTTTATCTCTCTGTTTCAGAAACGACAAGGATCGATGCCACCACTAACCCTACCACCACTGCCACCAATAGCCTGTGTATGCTGTGGACCGCGACGTTTCTTTACAAATTGGTCTGCCTCGGCACCTAACCCACCACCACAACCAATTTGATCCAAGGCACTAAATGACTAAAATTCATATTTAAGTGATTGTCGGCATTTTTTTTCCATGTACTTAATTTTCAACATTATCCATGCTTTGTCCTTCCTGTTAAACAACTCTGAATATCAATAAAAATATCATAAACCTCACTTCTGATTGAAAACACGATTAACTGCAAAATACAATTCAATCAAAAAATTTTGAGAAGCTTCTCAGATATTATGATTTTAAGCTATTTTTAAAAAAGGATTAAATAAGGTTATTACCGATTTTTTGGGCATATAGCTGTCTGCAATGTTAATAAAGAAATGTACTTTTTATGCAATTTTTCAACTTTTTTGATTCGTATTCAACTCGTCGTTTCCCTAGAAATTTCCAACAAAATCTTGACAGCAGGAGTAAAAAAAGATTGGGTGGACAAATTTTCCTCAAAATTGATGTATACTCTTAAAACAACAGAAATATAAATCTAAAAAAGCACAAAAATAAATTAAAAACAAAAATTTGTTTGAGAGATGATTTCTTATATGTTATTTTATAAAGAATTTGGAACAATAATCAAATCCATCATTTTATATCAGTTAGAGTTGTTACAACATATTGTATTTCACCGCCACCGAGACATTCGTTGTCGTTATAAAAAACACAAAACTGAAATTAACAATTTGTTCAATAACGAAACAACTCTGTAAATTATATTTTTTCATTAATAAAAAATAAATACCTGGCCAGGCGCAGCGGCTCGAATTGGATTATATGGTTTAACTTTTAAAAGTCCCTTTTCAAGTCGAGTAACTTCACAAAGAAGTGCTGGATGTGTTCTCTGGCAACGAAATTCCGTTTTTATAGTTCCTGTAAAGATAAATTGCAATATAATTATCAAAATAGTCAATAAATAAGACACTATAAGAATACAGAAGTGAGAAACGAACCTGTATCATTTATAGGACATTCAGATATCCAAAGAGGTTCTTCAACGACAAATTCGCAAGCAAATAGAGCTGGATGATGAGATCCTTGACACTAAAATATTTGGAATCTTTAAAAACAACTCAATAAAACAACTCATCCCGCTTAATGAACGAAACTTCATAATTTACTTTACCGTAAGAAAATGTCGTCGCAAAGACTCCCCATCAGAAACTTTTCACGAATCAAACTTTCTCATTAAAATAAAAAATTGTCCTAAGCTTTAAATATTCTGTAACAATCAAATAAATTGGAAAAAGACGAACCACCCACACAGTTTGAGTTTTACCATCAAGACCAGCAACAAATAAACCAACTGCGCTCTGACAGTGGTCAGGTACCATTGTAATTCGTTTACCAATTGTATAGTGATGTATACCTTTGTGTTCAAAAACAACTTTACCAGTATCAATATCCTTTACTGGACCGACTACAGGTTCAATATACTGTAAAACTGGTATCTTTATTACTGATATATGCAGAAACAGTATAAACCCTTGCAAAAGATCTCTTTTTCTCAAATTGCTATTTATAAAAAAATTAAATGCCTTACCTGATCAATAAAAGCATCGAAACGTTTTCTTTTTCCAATGAAGCAAAGTCCCATGCTCTAGAAAATTTATTTCAATTATAAGAAGCTATTTTCATTTAAAACGCTAGGGTAAATCCAATTCTGTATTTCCACCTTGTCGACATAGATTTACGAATAAGAAAAGAAGGGAAAAAATAAAGACAAAAGAAAACTTACTTCTGGTTTTTCGGCAATTTCAGCCATCCCAATATCAACCGCAATTTGGCGTACTTGTTGCTTTGTCAGCGAACCTACTGGAAACATTGATCTCCTCAACTGCGATTGAGTTAAAGTCGACAGGAAGAATGTTTGGTCTTTGATCGGATCCACAGCAGCGAGCAATCGAATCACTAAGTAATCACTTAGAAAAAATAGCGCAAAAACGGGATATTATGGATATACAAACATTTTATTTAAAATAATGTAAGGAGTTCCGCAGTTACATTGTAATCTCATTCATATAACACCCGAAATGAGATCATAAAATCTTAATTTCTACTTTCGCGAACATTAACTCAAACTACTCAGATAATTTTTTCTACACAAATCTATCAAATTTATACTTACATCCAGTTTCTAAACGCTCCTCCAAAAAATCACCAAAACTTGTCCTTGCAAAATGGCCTGTTGCAACAGCATCCGCTTGAAGCTCATCGAATGCATATTTATGAAATTGATCGAATTTTATTGTTTTATTGCAAAGTACATCAGATACTACCGTTCTTCCTCTACGATAATTATCCAACAAATATCTGGAAGAATAGTTGTCCTAACTTCACTTACTTCTCGAAATAAGTGCTAAAAAGCCAGTGAAAAAAAAAACGGAAATCAAGGATGGATTTATAAGTTTACTTTATACTTGTAAAACTTCTAATACCCAGTGTCTTAGCTAAGTTTAAACTTACGTAAAAATCTCGTTCCAATATTTATCTACAAAATTAATCACATAATAGGGTATTTGTAAATGGCTGCACACTTTTTCCGCGTCTTTTTCGTCTACAGACTGCGGACATTTGCCTGAACCCTCTTCAACACGATCCCAATTCACCTTAAAAAACTGCTTAACATTTAACCAATACCGTATCTTGCTCAAAAATACTGAAACGCATTTTATATGCCCTCGATTATGACAGTTAACTGTATAAAGTAAACTGTACCATATGGACGCCAATTACATTAAATCCCCGCTTTCTCAACAAATATGCAGAAACTGCACTGTCAACACCACCGGAAATTGCACACACCACTTTCCGGATTTGTTTCATTGTTATCAAATTTACCGTTATATGCCCATTTGAAATAAAGAGTCTGAAGAAATTGAAAAATGATACGAATATCAAACACACAAGAGAGTAAAAACAAGGAAAATTGATAGATTGTTCACCATTGACCACGGAAAAGTTAGCTAGTTGACCGATGAAGCCAAACGATTTCAATGACTAATGTTATGAAATCTTTTTTAAGATAATAATGATACATAGATTACCAGCAAAAAGACATGTGACATGAATGATCGGACAGTATTACTGATTATCCTTTTAATTATAAAGAATTACAAACTAATTCCCTTTAACACCACCCTTTCCACATCCCAGCAGCTCATTCACAAATGTTCTATAAAATAAGTGAATCTGCCTATAGAACTTTACATTGAAGCAAAGAACAAATTTTACATTAAATTTTTATTCGCATTACAACAGCTTATTTGACAATCAATTAATATTAAGTACACATAATTAAAATAATGCACCTATTATTACTTACAATACAATACCTGACTACTAATCATTTCGCTTGCTCCAGGCGTCGTTTTTCTGTATGGTCCTTATCTGCTTCATCCGGCTCTTTGTCTTCGTTCATAAGACCAAGCTGCATGAATCATATAGAAAAAATTTTCAATTACAAAAAAATTTTTAAATGTCATCTTCAAATGCGTACACCATTAAGTGGGAAAGCAATGCAGCACTTACCTTTTTTAGTTCTTGTGAAAGTCGCAAGTCTTCCTGTCCTTTCAATTCCTTCATTTTTTCTAATCTTTCCAGCCTTTCTTTTTCATGTTCATTCTGTAAGGAATGAATATTTTACTAACACCTTACACAGGTGAGCAATTAAATGAAGCAAGGCAAATCCAAAAAAAAGATTGCATCAAAAATGGAATGCAACTCACTAAATGTCCTTCCAAAGAAACATGTAATTCAGCTTCTAGCTTCTGCTCTCGCTTTCTTTTCAAACTTTCAAACGATGGCAGTTCCGGCTCTTTGTGGAAGCCCAACATTAAATCACGAAGTTCATCAATATCTTTCCTTTTAACAATCTAGAAACAGAAAATTAAAGATCCTGAAAAATTTTACGTCATAGAACAAAATTCTTCTCTATATCGATTACGATACTAAACTGGATTAGAAAAGATTGTAGATACAATTTAAATATAATAACTCCCTCCACAAACACTTCTACTCATAACACAAATTATGAAATCGTAGGAAAAACTCATTTACACGTAATATGTTAACTGCTTTACTACCAGCAATAAAAACTATTGTGTGGAACTTGATAATTTAATTATTTAAGCTTATACTGACTACTACAATGACAATCTAACCACAGTAAATAAAAATACCAATGCAATTTGAAAGAATAAAACTGAAAATAATCATACATATTGCTGTTCCTTCCGCTCGAAAGGTCTAAAATATTGCCAAATTGTGTTAAAAGCTTCGGTGTCAATCCTCTGCATGGCCTATAAATTACATAAATTGAAAAGGCAGCCACCAAATAAAATCAAGTATTAATCGATTTGAATATATAAAACAGTGTGTAAAGAGAAACATTACAGTACCGGATGCTTTTCCAAACTTTCTAGAATCTGAGGCAATAAGATATCTCTACGTTCTTCATTTAATTTTAATACAAAATCTTTATCACATTGTGCTCGTAGAATCTGAAAAAGCGATACGAATTAATCCCCAAAATACAGAAAGAAAAATTACAGATAAGAGCAAATATGAGAAGAGTAAAGTAATCCTTTTAAACCACTATGTAATGAAATAGTAAGTACTCTACATTCACAATCAGAGCGGAAAGACACTTATGGCGCTGTGCATTCTTCTTATTTATTTCCATTCATCAAAAAACCAAGTGATTAACTTGCCTCAATAGCTTCGCGAAACATTAATTTTCCATTTGGTATTTTTTCCGGTGGAGGCTCATAAAATCCAAATTCCCATATATTATCGTTTCTATGAACCCATTCCGTGTCTTTTGATTGTAATTCTCTACAGAAAGATATGAGGTAACAAAGAACGTAAAAGTGTAGAAACTTTTAATTTTTTGTTTGAAAATATCTCCGCAATATTTTTAATGCAGAAAAACAATACTTGGTCGGTGTCCAACGATTTTGTGGTTCAGAAGAAGTTACTGTGATTTTGTTCATATTATCTATTAAAACACTGTTTCGCTTTCTTATTTCCTGAAAGGGAAAAAAACCATAGTACAGAGTAATGGAATATAAGAAAATAAAATTGAAACTCACCAAAATTGCTTTTCAACAATTTTTACTCCCGAAAAGCATATGAAAGATAAAACGTTTGAATTTGTGAGAAAAGTTTATACCTGTGTAATTTTCTCGTCGGCCTGAACTTTTTGAAAATGTTTTTGTTCCGTTGGATGTCGTGGTGCTCGATGAATAGTCTACAAATTAAGCATTCTTTTTAATTATTTGAATATTCTAAAGAAAATAAATCAGTTCCAGTTACATAACATTTTCCATTTTCAAAAACATCTTTCTGGTTCTAATAAAAATTGTTCAAAATTTCAAAAGGCAGGAAAAACTATTGTAGATAAATTACAAGCTGGTGAAACTGCATACGTAAAAGATCACTACCAGTAAGGAAAAGTTATCATTTCAGTGGGAGAAAAATATGATGCGTAAACTATTTCTACAAACGAAATTCGAATATTTTACACCAAAATTAATGGTTCTTTCAAAATAACTTGAACAAAACGATTCAGGAATAGTCGAAACGACACACAAACAAGACCCATAAATAGTTATTTAAACAATTTGATAATGTGATTAATCTATACAATAAAAACAAACCTTGGTTTTCTCCACATCTTCAGCATATTTAATTGCTTTTTGTTGATACTTACGACTTTTTATCGCACGTAAAACTGACTTCCAAATTTTCTTCATCTCGTAAGACAACACTACCGTATTCACCGAATCGAAAACATCCAATAAATAATAAAATCAGCAAATCAAATAGCAACCTATCACAAGATAAGAAATACCAGCTGTAAAGAAATTTTTAAATGACAATAAAATCTGCTGCTGTTTCCCGAAATTCACTTAAGCAAGAAAAACTATCCAAAGATAAACCATCCAAAATCTACAAAAAGTCATACGGTTTAATACAAAAAACCACTTTTTAACTTTGAGTAGTCAGTACTGATACACTACTGCTTGATCAAAGACTAAAGGCTTAAAGGCTCAAAACCTCTGTAGCCTGAAATGACCCAGCTCCTATAAATGTTGTACACATCATGCAGTATCCGATATCAAGCAAAATGACTAAAAATAAGTTGAGTCCATGTAAGTTAACCAAATAAGTCAGAGAAATATCACCAGACACTTCCTCACTGTAATCCTTAACGAGCTGTAGAATGAAAATAGATTATAACAATGAAATTTTCAAATTAATAAAGTTTTAAAGTGTTCGGATTAGAAATTAAAAAAAAAAAATACACAGAACGCGAATAAAGGTAAAAGATGATAAAATACTATACATTTAAAGAACTCAAAAATGTATGGAATGATAAGTGTTGTGATAAAAGAGACAAAAAAAAAGTGATTTAGAAGAGTGAAAAACAATTCAATTACGGACTGAAAAAGTGGCTAGAGAGCAACGGTAATTAGTTCTAGTAGAGTGACACAAAATTATGTCTCCTAATCAAACAATTTTCAGATATTGTTTGCATGTGATGAGATCCATTTTTATGTGTAATTTTGAAATTTTACTCCGAATTTTTACATTCATTTTAAAATAACAACACAATATGTAAAAAATTACTATCCTAAGCAAAATTGAAATCGAAACTCTGATATTCCTAACTGTTATTCATTTTCAATGACAAAATAGTACTTAACATATAGAGATCCGATTACGCAAGAAAGCAGTGAACAGTGATGGGCGGAGCTTAGGTTTGCGAAGATTTCTATTGATTGCGGCCCATAGCAATCATTGTGGCGGTCCATGGCCCTACGCGTGTCTGCACTTTGTACGTTAGTAGTTCTCTGCTTGAAAACGTGGGGCGGATATGTAACATATGGTGTAGGAGGGATTAATGTAGATTGCTTATTTAAAATTAACATTTTATCGTTTAAAGGCTTGTTTAAAGATGGTAGGAACAAAGAGTATTTTTTGAGAAATTTGAATCTATGACATTTTGAAAAATTTTTCTTTTACAGTACTGCAACAGAGAAGAGTAATGCCGAGAGGAAGTAAGAATATGCGTCCAACGTTACGACGACGTTCAGCTACCGCCGCATTGGAAGAGCCATCAGATGATGTTGAGGTGGGAGGTGGAATGGGTGATAATGGAGTTCATGAGCTAGTTGATGTTGAGGGTGATACATCGGTTAACTTTTCCCAAGAATCGAGACCAACAACAAGTAGAATTAAACTTTGCAAACGGTAAGTCATATATATTAATTGATTTTACTTGTTATCACTTGCTTTATTTTTTGAATTTAAAAACATTACAAAAACATTCGAATTTAGTGACATTGATGAAGATGAGGATGAAAATCAACCAGTGATGAAAATCCGTCGTATCACAACCCCGGCATATGCCATTCGACGAATTGATCGCCGTATATGGCCAAGCGAAATAGCCCGGAAAAATTGCAATTATGGAAAGTCGAGTGCGTATAGCGTAAGAAAAGATCAAGAATTAGCACCTAATCCAAACAATCCTCACTTCTGTTTTACGGGTCATCAACGACTATATCCATATCGATTTTATCTCGATCTTATTCGTAAGTTGATTAGTTTATTTTATTCTTCGTACTTTGAATATGTGAAGAATAGAAGTTTATGATTGATTTTTTGCTTTATTCTTCTAAGTTTTCCAAGAGTTAAAAAACTGTTGATGGAAAATAATACTGCGCTTATTTGCAATCATATACTATCTTTAGGAAGAGCAAAAAGAGATCCATCAATCATCAGTTTGGACATGCCAAAGCTAAGACCCGTTGGAGGAACAATAATTGTGTACGACTGTCACGGGTTAGAATTTTGTTCGATATTTAAGGCACCACAATTCAATCACTGTTTGAATTTTTTTCGAAATAGCATCTGATTGTACTTTGATTTACTTAAAACATTTGGTTTTTAAGAGATTCTCTTTAAGAGATCTCTGATTAAGAGGTTTTTTTTTTCTTTAAGAGGTTTTTTTTTTTAAAGAGATTTAAGAATCTTTAAGAGATCTCTGATTCTCTTAAAAAATCACATTTTAGGATTGACCAGAATCGTGCCCTTCATAATGATGGCTATCGCTGGGGTCGCTCCAAAGGTGTAAAACTAATTCAGAGCGTTGGCAATAGACTTGTGCGTACATATCATTTTCTATACGATCCTAATAATCCAGCTGGAGATCCGAGTTTTAAGTATGTTGATTTATTTTATTTATTTATTCATCCATTTCTTGATTCACTGTCGTTTCATTTATTTATCTGCTTGTTTTTTTCTTGCTTATTTGTTTTTACATTTTTCGATTCATTCTGCTCATTTATGTATTGTCAATTTAAAAATTGTCAATTGTTGATTATGGGAATTTTAATGCAACACTTGCTTTAATTATTTGTCCCGCAGAAGAAATATAAGCACTATGAAGTTTTTAAAAAAATAATATTGATTTTAGGAAGTACCGTTTTTCTTTGAAAGGCGAAAATTATGGCATAATGGTTATGCATTACATTGGTGACGAAAAACATGCGGCGGATGTTTCAGCAAGAGTAAGGATTATTTCTGAACTGAAATATGCAGGGAGAAAAACAAACTGACTTTCACGATTGCTTTTTGGTTTCTACACATTCTTGCTAAATACATGGCAATAAAGCAGCATTTTTTTTGCCTAAACTTATGTTGATCAAGAATTGATCGTACGGAAATTTGCTTCAGTTTACTGATTTGATCTGAATAGAGTTTATTGTCGCTATTTTCTATGCACTGTCAGCAATATAATTATTGATGGATTTGACTTTTTTTCAGTGCATGCGCAACAATGATCCAATGGCGATGTTAGCATACAGTGAGGCACAACAAGGAGTTGAGGATTTGCATTCGTTACACTTGTTACCATTACCTATGCTTAATGAACATTCATCTGAAGAAGAGCGAAGCAAATTTCGTCAAACTTTGTTGTCCAATATTCAGGGTCTTCAACGGCAGCTATTGGTACATAAATTTTTAGTCTTATAATAAAGCTTGCTAATAAGCATTATAATTCCTTCAGAATATTTGCGAATCAAATTTATTATCTGTTATTTATTTGTTTATTTACTATAATCATTTTTATAATAATTCTTTTCTTAGTTTATTCAATATAGATATCAGTAACTAATTTCATATCACCTGTATTGCAGTATGAAAATGAGGAAACCTTTGTGGAACGGATTGAGTGTGATGATTCTGGTGTGAGTATGATTTATCTGTTTTGTTATCCGTTGGTAGAGCAGCTAATTGCTGTATCAGGTTATTTACAACAAGGTACTCCGTTCCGTACTGTTCAGCTTTTCTACCATACTGAACCAGTCACTATTGATTACCATCTTTCCACGCTTGCGTTTATGCATCCATTTTTTGAAGGTCAGGTTTGTTATATTTATCATTATTCATATATTTTGAAATATACGTAGTTTTTTAAATTTGTGAAAAGCTAAATGAATTCTGTTATAGGTGACCAAGTATTACCCATAGCTTTCATGGTCAGCTCGACTGCATCGCCGGATCATTGTGATGATCACGACAGTTTTTTATCAACGTTATACGAAAGATTTAATGAACTTCTTAATGGACGTTTTGTGATTATCACTGGCCAGAGTCTTTGTTTTACCCCAGATGCTTTTCCGGTTCATCTTTCTTTTTGATTTTACATAGTTCACATGCTGAATGTTTAGTGAGTTATTCCTGACTTTTGTGCTATTTACTTTTAAGTTGGTTTGATACGTACCAAAGGGATTTAAATGTATTTTTTGTACTTTCATCATGGTAAGTTTTAGATTGCCGAACACATCCGATGCTGGGATGATTTCAAAAGAGTCAAACTCAGTTATATTGAAACCATTTTTGGAGGAGCTAATTTGAATGAATATGCCAGTGATATGAATATTTTGATGAGCTGTACCTATGAGAAACTTTTCGACGAAGTAAGTGTGTAGACAGAGTTAATTTTACTTTCTCGATAGAAGGCATTAAATTGTTTGTTTGTTAAAATGGGTGAAAAACCAAAGAAATGAGATGAACCTTAATTCAATTTAAAAATATAAAGCAAAAATTCTTCTACATGTTTATAGATGTGGGGAAAAATAAGTGCATGCAAACGTTATACAGAGCGACCAGATGTGTACAGTTACTTTGATAATGTTTGGAATGATTTTAAATTTACGAGTTCCATTTGGCATTTAAAGAACTGTGGTGTTCCAGATGCTGACAAGGGTATAACATGGCGACCATGTAAAGGTTTGAGTAAGGTAGCTAGCCATATTTCACTTACATTGAAAAGTATTTGGACTATATCATAATCATAAGCTAAAGATCATGAAATTCTTTTTTACTTTTTAGAACGTATTAGTACGAAGATGTTTATTTCATACTTTTAATATTCAGTTTTTTCTTTCCAGCTTGTTTCACAGCTCTGCGATAGCAACGCTCTGCTTGATACTATTATTATATCAGTGTTTTTATTGTCAAATGTATACCGAAGATTATTTATTGCGGGGTTACACCAATCAGGTGCATGGCGATTGAAGAAATGTTACAGAGAGCGCTTTCAGCAGAGTCATTTGAAGGTGTTATCTTATTGAGTTTTCAGATTTTAATTTCATTATGGATAGAAGATTTGTTATTTAATTTCAAATCTCCATATTTTGCTATTTGCAATTCAAATCTTTGAAGTTTCATTTTCATCTGTTCAGTTACCCAAATTACCATATGCACCAGCCATGGAAAATATTGTTATGACCGCATTCAGCATGTGTCCAAATCGTTCTTACAAACGGTTGTCACATGATGGAATAAATGATTGTTCAACATTATCGACGTGTCTTGATAATGAGTATCAAAATCACACTAGTTCTTTTACTAACCAAATTGATTTACCTTCTACAAGGTAAGCAGATTTAATTATTATTAATAATTGATTGTTATAACTATCTCGTAATTAAAAGTTTTTAATCCACATGTAATGTTGTTTTAAATTTCCTCGAGTACAGTTATCTTAATAAATTTGAGTATATTTCTGCAAGAACTAGTTTTATTTAGTCCTTTTATAATTTATTTGTGATTTTTTATAATCAGTATTATATTGAAGTTCTCTGTTCTGGGAAGGACATGCTGCTGGATCAAATTATGAGTTTATTATCGATACCGATGATTCGCGCTTGCCATATTCTAGAAAGTGAGGATTGTTTTCCTTTCCTTTGTAATAGCCCGTTTGATTTTTCAAAATGTTAACTTAAAAACTTTTATATAGTGAAAAGAATATTCTAAAGAATTTTTTTCCAGCGCTTATGTACGTCTCGTTAGTCCAATGACTTTCGCGGTTCGTGCAAGAGATGGTTCACCGCATGTCGTAGAGGCGACACATCGTGATGATCTCGATTCATTGCAGTGGTACTGTAGTTGCGGACTGAGGCAGCGATGCAGTCATATTGCTAGTGTTATGTTAGTTCTTTAATCCTTATATTGAACCATTAATTTGTTTGAAGAACATACTGAAATAAATAGTCAAATCAGAAATATGAACGTCGTTTAGACGTTGCTGTTTGCTGTAACTGACAAATGGTTACCTTAATCGGTAGCCGTTTACTGTAATCGAGTAATAATGAGTTTTTATACATTAGCTGCGATTTGTCAAATTGTGAGAAATTTCTACTCTTCAGGGCAAAAATTGTACGTTTAACGTATTTGAATTTTTTTCAGTCAGAAGATTAACGACTGAAGAATGTATTTGTGGTATGGTGAGGAAAAGTACTATATTTATCTACATGCTGTATTTTTGCATGTATGCATGTTGTCAGATTTAATTTTTTATGATGGAATTTATCTCACTGCTATTGCCAGATTTATGACGACAACTTTTATTTTAAAGTTTGTGGATTGTTATTTTGGAATTAAATTTCATTTGGGAAGTCATTGTCTCTAGTTTTTGGAAATAAAGTAATTTCATCGTTTCACTGTGTTTTTAAATCAAGCAAATTTATTGGATTATTCTGAATATCGGACCTGTTGGATTCTTTACCCAGTAATCGAGTTTTTCAGGAAAGCATTTCATAAAGCAGTAAGGGAATTGACCACTGATTAACAGTCGATAATAAATCAATTACCTTCAAATGAAGTTAATGAGAAAAAGTTCATATTTTAAAAAGTTCATGTACCCGGTCGACTTCAATTTGTGTGTGCACAAGGGTGAATTTACAACGCTACGTCCATCTGACTCATTTTGCATGTTTTTATAACTCTTGAAAATTATGGGAATTATATAGAAACATTATGTTTAGAAATCTTTTATTCAGCTCTGTCAGAAAAAAATAGTGCCTTCGCGTTTAAGAGTTTTATCCTTTTGTTTCAATTACTCTGCAAATTAATGACTTTTTCTCATTTTTGTATTTCATAGACATTAAAATGATATTTATAATTTATATTATTGTTCTTTACTAAAATTTGCATCTCATCAAGGGAAAGAGTAAAATTGAAAGGAGACTAAAAGTTAGAAAATAATAAAATTCCATTTGTTTTTGAGTTAATGTCTCTTCGACTTATTTTGATCGAAGGGCTACGGGTAGGCGCAGGAAATATGTTCGGAGAAATTTCAATGGTTAAATATACTTTTTAAAGTCCGATGTCGTTTTTTACTGGCTCTTAAAATTGTTTTAAGAAGAAAATTGATCTTTCTTAAACTATTGACAAAATCATAATTTTTTACTTTCAGAATAATATGATTTATCCCTTCTTTCGTCTCATTGCCGAGAATACTGAGTAATTCAATTTATCAAAAACATTCTTTTTTTTTAAATTTTGGCTTGGTATGAAAAAGGATTCTTCGTCAAATTTATTTTTACTTCCGATTTGTTTTTGGTATTATTATCGACTTTTCCATTTTAAGCTGAAATCCGGTTTATGCCTGAAATACGTTTAAAACAGACAATAATTAAGCTTCAACAGAGTCTTCTAATTCCATAACGAAGGCTTATTATAGTATGTTTACATGCATTCGAAAGAGTGCCAGTGTAATTTTCACGTTGTTATATTTGCGATTTTACTAAATTTTAATGAATGCATTAATTTTCCTTCTTATTCTGCAGAATCAGTTAAGAAATTGAGTTGATTTCAAGGAAAAAAGGATTATGGAATTAAAACGAAATTAAAAAATTTTCAAATAGTTTTTATGCAGATTAATTACATATGGAAAATTGCTTTGAAATACTTTCACTTCAAATTCCTTATGTAATTAACAATATTTTAATGTAGTATGATGGAAATTTCACATATTCAAGAAAAAATGTGGTAGGTATGATATTGAACGTTTGATATGTTGATCAATTTAAAATAATATTTGCTTGCAATTACGATTACATCTTTTTATATATTCCTTATGACTGAAAAAAAGTCATCCTAAAATTTGTGAATTTCAAATTTCAATAAAATAACAGTATTTCTTTAAAACTCAATTATTATTAACGAAACTTGTTCAGTCATGCAATTGTCTAATGAAACTTTATCTTATCGTTTATCACGCATCAATACATAGTTATATATCTTTTGGAAAATGTTCCAATCCAATAATTTCTTATTATCTCAAAGTTTAAAATTAAGAAGAAATATTTTTAGAAGTGCTACGTCATCAAATTCGTGTACTCATTCAGCGATTTACATATCTATGCAAATTTAATGTTGAAATTCCAGTTCTTTGATTTTCATCAATCATTGAATTTATGAAATGAATTGTTTCTTAAACAATGGCAATTATTGTTTTAAACGGGACGGGAAATAGTTTTAGAAATGATACGTCATCAAATTCGAATACTCATCTATTCATTAACATATCTGACTCATTAATAGAAATAAACATAACACGATTCAATTCAGATTGACACAACTGAAGCAATCGCATTCATCTTAACAAATTATTCTCTCTTTTAAGACATTGTAATATATTCAGATATCAATCAAAATTTTACGATATAATCTAAAAAATACGGCTGTAAATGAATCTTTTTTTTAAGTGTTACATATAAATCAAAAAGTTTAGTTAAATTAATCCGTTAATTAATAAAGAAATGAGCAAATAGAATACGATAGTATTTTATTTGATCTAGCAATTATTTAATACAAACTTTTTCATTCCATGAATAGAATTGATCGATAAAGGTTACACACTCTATTTTTATTTCATCCAGTTTACTAATCATTTAGCTAACTATTTGTTCGATCAACAAAACAAGAAATGTTCTCCGATAAATTGCTGATTAATTATCGACTTATCAAAATATACAATTCATATGTCGGAAAGGGTTTTTCCTGTTGAAAAAATTCAGAAACGATTATAGAAATAAGCTAATTAATGAATAAATAACTTAATATTAGATGATGAATTAATAATTAAGATCAGTTAATCTGTCTTTTAATAGCTATAAGGTCCCTTTTTTTTCTTGATTTGTGACGGAAATAAGAAAGCAAGTATGACTATCATATTTCATCAGAAACTATCCAAAATTCAAAAATAATGAGCTAAAATGTCTTCCAGTAATGTTCTATAACTATACACCATATTTTTACATTTTGCAATAACTCCTTTAAAGAAAGAGGGGATTTTAAGTCAGAATTTTTTTCCACATTATTATTATTATTAATATTTAGCAATGCAAAGATATGAAATGTAATAACTTTTAGTGTGATTTCAATAGCTCTCAGACAAATAATACCAGTAATAAATTTAAAAAAAATGAGCTATTTGGAAAATTTTTAAAGTAACATTTTCAGTTCCTGACAATGCCTAAATTAGCATTCGTTGTTGAAAAATTGGATGTTTCGAAAATTATTAACAACACGTTCTTATTCATTTACACCACATGAAATTAAATACTGCATCAAATTTTAAATTTAAAATTTTCTTGAATATCTTTAGCTGTTTATCCAATATTTTTACAAAAATTTTAAAAACTTGCAAATTTTGAGTTCACTTGATGAATTTTAATCCAACATTACGAATTTATTTGTTAAATTCCAGACATGATCTAAATCCATGTCAAGTTTAATCATATTTTGGAGATCAAAATCTTCCGTTGTAAGATATTTGATTTATCATGTACATTCAATTCATTAACAATTATTTTGAATTGCTTGAAATTTATTCCGTATTGTAAGCATTAAAAATTTTATTTATGAAAATAAAAATCGAAACAATGATCGAAACAAAAAGATTAAAGATTTGAAGAATAAATTTATGAAACTATACAGTGCTACTGTGTGATTATGGGATGAAATTAAAAAATAAAAGGTTAAAAGGGCAATTGATTTGCTTTCGTCTAAATGGAAACGGAAGAAAGACATATAGAATTGACCGTCCCTTTTCGCTTAAAAGCGTCCATGTTTGACCACTGATTTCATGTCCCATTTTTGTTCTTCAATTTTGATTTCACATACATTCGCCATTTTATCCTTTTCCATTTGACGATAACACGTATAGCTTTTCTTTATTGCTTTATGTTCAATTGCTGTTTAGTATTTGTTTCAGTAAAAGTTGCTTAATAGCTTTATCAGTTCCGGTTCATAAAGCTTTTTGCAAATTATGTCGTATAAATTCTTACTGATAACTACAAATCACAACGAGATAAAAATAATATTTTCTCAAATATTTATTAATTCTATAACATCACGAAGGGTAAATTTAATTGGAAACGCAATACGAGCTATTTAAATTAGTAAAATCAATAATAGCCATTGCATCTCTTTCCATGATCAATAATCCTTGACCAAACATTTTATTATACTTTTTATAATAATGTATTATGCGGGATTTTTTCTGACTCATCTTTTCTATCATTTCTCAAAAAATATTTAACTTCGAAATAAATCAAATTATTACACAAATCATAACTCTATTAATGTTCTGTATTCAAAAAAAAGAAACAATGATTTTCAAAATTTGAACCATAATTATTTCCAATTTTTTGATAAATCATTTTATACAAATCTTCACTTCCAATATTTGATTCAAAGCTTACATTAATAATTACTGAATATCTCTTTAGTTTTTAATGATGGGAATTATGAATAATGGATTTTCATGCTAGCAGATATGATTAAGAATACTAATGAAAAGAACAGTGAAAAAAAAAAAAACAAATGTTTTCTTTAGTAATGAAATCTCAAATTTTATATGAATTTAATGTTTTTTCAGTAACTATTACTTAATTTGTTGTTGAATTTTTTTTTCTTCTTAAAAACGTTCTATGCATACCTGTTGGCTACTAAATGGTGCAATAAATTTCATTCTTCCTGTTTTTTTCTTTCAATAAAACAAGTTAAAGATTATAGAAATAGTGACTTGAAATTAATTGTTACGTAATTAATTGCTGATTGAATGGGAAGAGAAACTAACATTACAAATGTTAACGGCATCGACGAAAAATGAATTTCAACAACAAGCTTAAATAATTAGTTATCAAGTAAACTGAGTGACATTTGAATATTTATTAACTTGTTAAGCCGGTATGATTACAATTTCAGAATTTTAATATCAATTACATGTAGATTCAATGAGCTGTAAAATTGTAATAGTATAGCAAAATTAATAATATTAATCAATTATCGAAACATCAAACAGAATGCTATAATTATTGAATTTCATTTTTATTTTGACAATTTGACCTTTCGTCAAGACAATAGTGGTTCATATGTGAGTGGAAAATAAGTGAAATTGTGTCACCAAAAAAGATAATGTTACGCATTTCTCGTTTAATTGCATTTAAAAGAATTGAAGCGAGTAATTCGCATACAATCAATAAAGAGTTGTGATAACTGGAAAGAGGAAACCTGTACTGGGACGAATATGGAAATAATCGTCTGGAAACTGTCATTTACTTGCAATTCTACTTACATTTTTTACTTCGAAATATAAAACATGAAGTTCAACTTTTAACTTATATGAATTTTGTAAATTTTGATTTTCAAAAATTGGACTCACTTCAATAAAATGATGATTGGATAGCTGATGCAAAATGTAAACTTAGCTTTAATTATTTAATTACTTGACGTTAAGAAACAGTTTGGAATTTCTAGCTTGATACAAAAGCAATATCAAAGTTTGGGAAGAAATTCTATCGCATAAAAAATTTTATCAGATAACAGAATTTACTGAAATTGATAAATGTTATTTGCAACTGATTAGATCTTATAAAATTTGCTCATTGAATGAGAATTGTTTGCACATTTATATTTTTATGTGTTTTGTATTTTAAATTAAAATTCATTATTTCCAACTTGTAGCATGCTTTCTGTCAAAAATATAAAAACGAATATTATTGAAGATTAGAAAAAAATCATCGTCGTAAATCTATTATCCAAACTTCATCTTTTTTTTCCCTTTTATTATTTTTAGTGTAATTCGAATAAATAACAAGTATGAATGAAGAATTATCTTAATTCTAAATTTCTTCAATCAAAAGGCATTAAGTTTACTGACGCTTTTTTTAAAAAAATTCAAATGATTTGCAGGAAGATAAAAATAAGCGTCTAATTTGAACTCGCGTTTTTTTTTTCTTCCTGTTTTTAGAAGAATGCAAGCAGCTTTGATAAAAGTGCATTTTTTTGAATTAATTTTCAGTTTATATAACCAGTTCTCAAATGAATTTGAAGCAGAATGCGCAAAGAATTTAGTTTTTTTATATCCACTGTTTCATCAATTGGTCGTAATATATATTCCAGTTTTGGAAACAATCTTATAGAAAAACAGTTACT
>UPTC01000401.1:1020-39046 GCA_900537255.1 Acanthocheilonema viteae
TGTGTGTGTGTGTGTGTGTGTGTGTGTGTGTGTGGTACAGATGCATAAAGCACTTTAAGCATAATCTTTAACGCAGTATACATAATCATTCGTTATGCTAGTAGTCAAATCCCTTTGGGGCATTTCCTTTTCAGTACCGGAAAGAGAACGAAGGTAGAGGGAATTATTTGAAAGGAAGGAAGGATAATAATAATCATGATAGACGAGAAGGTTAGTTTCAGAAAGCTGTAATATAATATAGCCTAAGAAATATACCATAGAAAGATTTAAATATCTGCTATTATTTGCATTCGCCATTTCGCCTACCTGCATTATCCATCATATAATTTTTGCCCATCAGTTGCTATTACAATTCTCTTCCCATTCACATCTAATTGTTTTAAAAATCATATTGTTTGGAAATTCATTTTTTTCTTCCAAACATTCGAGGCACTTACTTTACATTTTACACCCTAGAAATGGTATCTTGCAGGAATGCTACTTATGTTTATACCAGCGAATATCCACCATATTATCAGGTTTGTTATCATCTTTTTTTCATTTTTTTTTATTCATAGCACGTTATTTATTTCTTTGATATAATCATATATCGAATGTATAATTCTTGTCAATTTGATCTATTGTTCTTTGTTTTCAATTCTAATTTATTACCTTTATCACAGCACAAATGCTATCGACTAAATGATTTTGCTATTAGTGCAAATATCATTTGATAATAGTCTCTGTCACATTTAGTAAATGTCGTACAGGCTATTCAATATAATCTAGTAAACGAATATGACTTGATGTTATAATTACAAAAGCAATATATTGAAAATATAAATCTTCCTGTGGTAAATTTGTTTTGAGATCTATTCAGACTAATTTTCTTTTTGTTGCGGTCAGTGAATTAGAATAGATCGCAGTATATTATTAAGATTGGATACAGTATGTTATCTTTTGATTAATTCCCTATCTTCGGTGATAATGACGAATAAACAGACGGGAATTTGAAATTTTTAAGAAATTCTGTGAAAGGAAATCAATTGAGAAAAGAAGTTCATGCATTTCTCTTTTTTCTCTTTAATCTTTTGATACAGCTTTAGCGTAATGAATAATCGGAACCAATGGTAATTGTTAAATTTTTCTCTTTTTTAGCAACTTACCTATAGTTCGTCATTATTTTCCCTTTTTTCTTAGTATCAACCGATACATTCACCAACACAGCAAACGTACGTCATTCAGCAGCAAGGTTCACCAGGATCTGTAGAGGAGGATGTTGGAGCTCAGTTGGGTCATACAACACGCGCTTCACCTGCTACTGTAAGTTTTGCTTTATAAGCTTTCTTGGTTTTTTTTTTTTTTGTAAGGAGTAATTTTTTGAACAAAATATGCTTGTGTTGCTCAGACTGAAGACTGCTGACATGAAAGCTACTTATACATGACTATAAGAATGACTTTATGACAAGTCCTGGCTTTGTTGCTAATACTCAGCCCTGATCTAAATTAGAAAAAGTTGAAGGGATGATTTATTAATACGTTTCTTTCTTCTGATTTTCATTGTCCCATTTTTTTCGCTGATTTTTTGTTTTTTTTACAGAAGTACTACTTTACCTAATTTATAAGTTTAATTATTCTATGGTCATGGATCTGATAGTGAAATTTTGGATAGATTTAAGATTTCCTTTAAAGAAAGAAATTTACAGTTGTATGATTAATCCACAGTTAGAGTTAGACTAGTGACAAAGAGTATCGAGAAACCGTGCTGCACAATTTTCGTAAATGTAATAAATTGTCCAAATTAACCGATCGTTTTTAAAACAAAATGTATAGATGAGATGCGAAATTATGCCTTAAACATGATAAGTGATCTCCCTAATTATTGCATTGTTTGCGTGTTCGCAACAACATACATAATGATTAAGAATAACAATAATAAAATTAATTGTATGTGTGTGTATGTGCGTGTATGTGTGTGTGTATGTGTGTGTATGTGCTGACTTTCAAAGCATATAAATTTTTTGATTTGTGAAAAATGGATAAACCGATGAGAGAAATCATAATTGTGATGGATGGGTGATTAACGGGTAAATAAGGAAATGATTGAGATAGAGAGGTAGCAATTACGTTAATGATTCTGTAACATGCAATATTATGAAGATTGTTAAAAGATGAAAAAAGGTTAGAGGGGAGTGCATAAAAGGATGATTAGAGAGAAGCAGTAATGGTGAGAGTAATTGTTAATTAGCCAGGCGGGATGAAAAACGGATTAAATTACAGGGATTGTTGAAATTACCGTACTTTCAATTGTGCTATTTAAGTAATTAACTGTCTTTTATGAGAGCCAGTAGTTAGACAGATGGGGCGTGGCTAAATGTGAGAGCTAAGTGAGCGACGAAATCATTGGATAGAACTGAAGAAGCAAGCAGCTTACGTTTCTATATGACATCCAAATAAAATCAATAATTTGGGGTCAAAAAAAGCACACAAAAGATGTATTTTCTGATGGTTCTCTATAGCTTAATTTGAATTAACCTATAATTATCTGACAACTTGATCCGAATGCAGATTTAGCTGGAGATAAAAATGTAATTGAAGTCAGAAAAATTATTTGGATGTTGGTGTGTTCAGGTTTTTAATACGTGGAAAAAAGAGAAAATGGAATGTTTACATATTTTTTTATATTTATAGCTTGAAGAGTTTTCGAATTTCCAAAATAGTTAGGGCATTTATTCAATCAAAAATGAACTCATATCTCCAAAAAAAGAAGGTAAATAATCTGTTACTTTCCAATTAGCTAATAATTTTGCAAGATGTGAAAAATGTTTTAACTGTTTAATAATTAAATCTGCAATTATTATTCCATTATTCATACCTTTTAATAATTTTTCCCGTGCAGATTCAGTGGTTGATCAATAATTATGAACCAGCTGATGGTACTTCTCTTCCGCGTTGTACTCTTTACAGCCACTATATCAAGTAAGCTATTGGATTATGTATAATTTATGAGATAGTGCATAGTAGAAAATATCCCAGTACGTGGTTCATAGTTGTCTGAATCTATATTTTCCAAATTTCGACGTCGAATTTTCAGAACAGAAAAACTTTCAGAAAAAGATTCTGTAACATATAAAATACAGATAATAAGTTTGACTTTTTTCATTTAAATTGAAGTTGTCAGATTTTTTTGATGTTGGGAAAAGATTTGATAAGGGCATATGATTACCATATGAACTATCCCAATTCTGCTTCGGGAAGAAAGTATCTCTTATCCATGGTATAGTAATAAGTTCATCGAGTAGGTTGGACAAGCAGTGGCATTAAAAATGATAAGGTGCCAAGTTTATCTGTTTTTATCATTCATTAATAACATAGATTTTATAACAGCATACTGAAATTACTTCTCTCAATTAGATTAATAACGAGCAAATCTGAAATTTTTATCATAGGCACTGCAATGAAAATAAACTCGAAGCGGTAAATGCAGCTTCATTCGGTAAGCTGATCCGGTCAGTATTTCACGGTTTACGCACACGCCGGCTTGGTACACGCGGTAACTCCAAATATCACTATTATGGGATTCGGATTAAGCCTGATTCTCCGTTAAATCGAGGTACAGGTGCTGCGATGGCATTGGGTGAAGATTACAATGGCATACCGTTGATATCCTCAGCACAATCTGTAAATCAATTACCACCAAGAAGGTATGATCAGAGCAGAAATTTTAATGCTTGAATTTTTTTCCTGAATTTATTTCGAAAATAAATAACGAAAATTTTTGCAAAATTTCAAAAATCCTAATTTTAAAAGATTTTAGGAATACAAAAATTAATGAAGAGTTACGCTTAGATGATTTTAGTTTCTTATCCGTTATTATGAGAACAAGACAATCGAAATATAACACAGACTAAACTAACTAAAAATACTACTATCGTTTATGAAAATAATCTTTTAGTTTGTGTTTTGTGTTACATTTCTTATAGATTCTTGGAAGGCTTTTTTTTAAGCTACCTGTAAAAATTTTTTTCTTGAGACTAGCTGAAAGTTTGTTGGAATATATGAAACAAAAGATGCACGCGAACAGCATGTGACTAAACTTAAATTGAACAAAAATTTCATTAAATTGAAATATTTTAAAAGCAAAAAATGACGAAATTTCATTTATTTTGTGAAGATTTTATTGATTTTTTAAATAATTTTTTTTTTGAAATTATTCCATATCATTTGTAGCTCATCTCGGCGTTCCACTTTGGGGTCCAATTCAGTGATTACTCGACGAAGCAATTCTACTAGTATGGAAACAGACACAACGCTTAGCCAATCTGCAAATTCCAGATCGTAAGTCTCAAATTTAGACTGATGATATTAAGTGTTACTAAACGGATTACAGTGCTGAATGATTAATGTTGCATGCGGGATATGCATGTGTTTTCCACATGTTATTGACTTATCCCGGGAAGTCGTGTTTTTAAGGAGCCCATCGTCCACTTATGAACACAGCATATCATCGAATCATGGTACTTTCAGTGCATATCGAAATCAAAATGCTAATTCTTCGATGGGTGGAGATAACTGTACAGGTTTCTTCATATTATCTTTTGTAGAAATTTAAAAGTTCTTTAAAAAAAAAACATTTTTGAGAGTTTTTAGTTTTGAGCTCAGACAGACAAAAATTTTTCGATATGATTTTTCGATATAATTTTTCGAATAAACTTTCCTACTTGTAAAGTTTTGTAAAAGTTTGCAAAAGTGAATTTTGTTTCAGACATCGATAGAGAAGTTCTTGGTGATGGTGAAGTGCCGCATGTTGGAATACCTGATATGCAAGGCTTGGAAAGCTATTTGCAACCATTAGGGCTAACTTTGCAACATGCAGTGCGTTTTATCGAAAGTTACACAACAAATTGTGCTGTAAGTTGAGAAATTTTATATTTTACAACATTGTTGAAATTGCTATTTACTTCGAATTTTCTGGATATCGCCTTTTATATTTCATTGTATTCTAACATAGAGGAAATTTTTTCATCTAATTAGCAACAATATTGATAATAAAGTTATCACCAAAAGAGATCAAGTAAATTAAAGATGTAGGAGGAAAGAATAAGTTAGTTGGTTGAATTTTTTTCCGTACCATGGTTTTACAGGAAGTTTTGGAATGTATAAAACAGTTGCATTTCGATATGGTAGAAGAATGTTGGATAACTTTTTGGCAACCGGAAAATGATCAAGAAGATATGGAAGATGAAGAATGCGCTGGCAATGAGTGCGTTTGAAATTTCCTATAGTTCATTTATGCACCTCTAATTTTCCGCATATTTTCATACTATCCGTTAAACGTAGCACGAAATAATGAATGATACTGAAATTCACTCTTGTTAATGTTCAATGCACAAATTGATTGTATTTTTTGAATTCATTCAGTAAAACGTTGAAAGGCCTCAGTCAAATTCAACTATTTCGCCTGTGTACAGTGCCTCAAATGCAGGCATTTGTCCAAAATATGGACTTTTCATTTTATCAGGTGGTTGTCGAAGTTTTGATTCCAGATGTATTGAGCTCCAACATATCAGGTTGATCTTTATGGCATAATTTTTAATTATTTTTAGAAATGTCGCTCTTTTTGTTTTCATCTTATTTTTTCTGGTCTCTTTTTCTAAAGGAGAGAAATAGAATAATTGAAAAGTTGTTTATTACTTTTAATCACAATGCACAAATAAGAAGTCGGATCATCAAAATATCCAAGAGTGGGTTTTAATGATTGGATAACAAATAATTTCTAGGAGCACTAACTTTACAAATTCGTAATTTTGCGAAATCATTGGAAATGCAACTGAAGAAATCAATGCAAGGAGCTCCAGATGTTATTCAAAAGAAGAAACTTGTCGCTGTACGCACATTAGCGCAAACATTAAGGCGATATACTTCTTTAAATCATCTGGCATCTGCTGCACGTGGCGTCCTACAAAAGCCGGATCAAATCCATCAGATGCTTCAAGACTTCAATCGAGTTGATATAGCTAGTGTTCAAGACCAGGCTGGGTTCGTCTATTACTCATGCCTTTTTTCAATGTTTGAAATTTAATCTAACCTCAACCAATTCTGGTTTCTAAATCTTCGAAGCCTGATCGAGATTTTACTTAGGAAACTATTAGAATAATGCCACAACATGATGTCATATATTATTACTGACACTCAGTTGATAATAATGAAATGATTTTGTTTCGAGCTAGAATGGTTCATATGCTTTGTGTGAGGTTTTGACAGAAATTTTACCGATAGTTTTGTAAATTTTTAGGTGGGTGTGCGATTGTGATCCAGTGCTGGTATCCAATCTTCAGTCCGATTTTCGAGAAAATTTGCAGAAACAAAAAAGCTTAGAGCAGTGGGCTGAATGGATGGAAGCTGTCGTTGATCAGGTTGGTAGTAGTAAATTGGTGAAATTTGGGATTAAAGATGGAAGATTACGGAGTGCATTTAAAGTACATTCAAAATAATTTTTATTAATGTCTTTGAACATAAGTTTGAATTTCAGGTACTGGCAAAATACCACGATAAACCCTATGGTGTTTTGGCGGACGTTTCAAAACAGTTTTTAAAGAATTGGTCTTTTTACAGGTAAATCAGTTGTTCGCTTAGATCTGAGTAATTCATCCATAGCTGCATTTTATTTGTCTTGATTTCATTTATGCTAAAATAGAATAAAATATAAAATAAAATAGAAATATTCGACAAAATTTCTTCTCATATTATAATATTTGTAGCTCGATGATAATACGAGATCTCACACTTCGCTCCGCTCAATCCTTTGGTTCCTTTCACCTTATTCGTTTACTTTTCGATGAATATTTGTTATATTTAGTGGAATTACGACTTGCGAAAGCTTCCAATAAGCCAGCCATTTACGTGATGACACAGGTTTTAAATGGAAAAGATTTTAACTTTTTTTGATAACTTGTAAGATCATATTTGGTAGTGCATACGCTACATCTTTTTATAATTAATCATTTGAATTCAAATATCAATATTAGAAGGCAACTGGAGTAATAATTTCATATAGATAAAATAAATTTAATGTATTTAGTCCTTTCAATGATACCACTTTTTCAATCTATAACTCCTTTCATTTTTTAGATGATGGAAAATATTACACTCAGTGAAACGACTACTGTAGGAGCAGGAGGAGTGGAAATTCTTGCATCGCAGTCGATCGTCACATCAAGTGGTGTTGGTCTGCTTCCAGCCAATAATAGTTCTCATTTCTTCAGTTCGTTGGAAGCTCAACCTGGTGTGAATATTGTCTATATGGATGAAAGGTCTGGTCAAACCCAGACCATACATTATGTTAGTGTAGGATCGAATACGCCACCACATATGGATACTTTGGAACAAATTGTCCAAAGTAGTGGTAGGTTTTTTTGAATTTGAAATGTTCCTAATGATCAAGTTGAATTAAAATAATAGGATGATCATCGAGGAATCTGAAAAACGAAAGAAGTTATAGATTGAAAAAGTGGAATCACTGAAAAGATTAGACGCATTATACTTTATAATTTTCTAAGCTACTTCAAATTATTACTCCAAGAATTGATCGTTAGAAAGAGGATGTTGTTGAACTTTTTTTTTCTTGTAGATTATCGTTTTAGATATTCCAGAAATTAAATGATCCTTTTCAGAAATGACATTAGAAGATGTGAAGAATGATCTCGACGAAGAGGAAAGGAAGGATTTGAATCTCATGTAAATAATCAGTTCATTACTTAGTATCATTTTTTTACAGTTTCTTTTCATCAAACTTATTTGCTGTTTATATTTATATATATATAGTTTCTATGGTATGTAATACTTTAAAGGGTAAAGAAATATGGGCAGGAAAGCAGATAAGAAAAATTTAACGAAATTATATTTCACTTTAGAGTAACACTATTACATCTTATCCTAAGTTCGATTTTAAAAATTAGTATAATTTTGAATTTACAATTGGCAATTCAGGCATATTGATGAATGTGTTAAATTTTTAGTTTGAAATGCTGCATATATTCTTTTAAAATTGGAATGTTTTCTATTTATAATAATAAAATAGTTGCATACACTATTTTGGCTTATGTAAATTATTTTGAATTCATTATATAGTTGCAATGTTGTTGAATATGTGGAGAATAGCATAATCAATCGTTTTCAAAGATTAAAAAAACGGACAATGAATCTCATTGAATGATGAAAAACTGTGGACTTAATTACACATCGAGCGTCAAATTTACCGTTAGTAGAATTCAGAAATCTGCAGACACTTCCATTTTTTTTAAATCGAAAATTGACCTTAATAATTTGTCAGAAAAATTGAGTTATTATAAAAGAAATCAATTTTTCAGAGAAACAGATTGAATAAAAACACAAAATATACCTGAGGAAAAGTACAGGTCTATCGTAACATATTCTGCAATATGTTGACGCTTGTTCGCCGTAGTTATGTTGTTTTTATTCTTATCTACATAAAAGAGATTTACAAGTTATAGCACTGTAAAGACTCTGATATCCTTCGAGATTGAAGATCAATAAAATAGTAATTCTTGCTCCACCGGAAAATTTACTATCGTTGCTTAATTTGCATTTCTTTAGCTATATTGTATTGAATTTTAATAGAAATTATTGGAGGTGATCTGCGCAGAAAATCTGTAAATTATAATTTTATCGTGTGGCATTTGAGATTTTTACCCACTTTCGAGAATTCATTTGGAAAAGTGCATTTTATGAAAGGATAGAAGAATGAATCTTTTCTAATCTCTAAAAACAAAAATGAATACTGAAACTATGTGGCTTAATTTAAACAGCTAATCTCTTTCCCTGCGATATTTTGTTCCCTACGAAAATTTTACTAATGAAATCTAATAGAATGACTCACTTATTTTTGCTATCACAAACTTTTCCTTCACTGGAAATCGACTGCTTCTGGAAACATCAAACGTTTTTTTCCTGAAAAACTCTTACAATAACAGCTTATCTAAAATCATTTTTAAAATCACTTTTAGTTTAACATTTATAAATTTTTGCACATAAAACCATGGAAATTCTCGAAAAATTAAAATGAAATTTCCAAATTTCCATTAGTTTTGGAGTTTTCAAATTAAAATGAAATTTCCATTAGTCAGTTTTTATTAATCAATGGAAAGGATGTAATTGTTTGCGCAACTGTTACATTAATATTTTTTGATCGCAATCTACAAGTAGCTTTAATTAGATGTTTGAATGTTATTAAATGCCTACCGGTTTCTGGTTTAATTAGTAAGAATAAAAATGAAAATTGTGAAATTTCACGCACATTATACTGCTATCAAAAATATTTAATTTTCAAAAAATTTAAGCATTTTAATTGGAAGTTTGATGTTATTAAACAATCATTCTTTTATTTTTTTCTCTTAATTTGTGCACCTTAATTTCGCCGACTGATAAAATAATTTTCAAACTATCAGCAAGCATTCCTCATTTCCATTCCACTTTTTTCCATCATTCCCTACCAATCTTCGGTTATCCTTTTTTTCTAGAATTATCAATTTTTTTAATCAGTTCCCGTTTTTTTCATAAAAAGTACTTACTACATTTGACGAAATGATGCTCACAATTTGTTGCATTGTTAGCTCTTCTCACAAAGCTAACAATGCTTCTAGGCATACCAATAATGGTGCAAAACTGGAAAGCGGTAACATCATCAAATATATGAAGTTTCAGAATAGCATAATTGATAAAATAATGTTAGAAGTGTTAGAATTTTATAGAAAATTTATTATCATTGATATGCTTTGATCTACAGAGTTCAGGTAAATTTTGGCAATTTAAGTGCAAATTTCAACTGTTTTAAACATTTTGTAAACAAGTAACTTTATGCTATGACTTCATTTTTCGAGAACAAAAATTCCAGCAGAAAAATTCGAACAGATAAGAGATAGAAATTCCAAACTACTAAAATTACAAATGAAAGATATCAGAGAAACTGCTGCAAAAAAATGGATAGTCCGGATTTTAACAAAATATTTCTACTTGTGAATAAATATCACTTCTGTTAGCCCGTTGCTTATCAGTATGGATGATAAGAGATTTGGGAATGTGGCAAGTTACATTTCCACTTTTCTGTTTCGATAAGTTATTAATATATTTTGTGGATTCATTTGAAATTATTGAGTGTTCCATTGAAATACTGAAATTATCCTTCCGCGAATATCTGATCTGTTTCTAAATTCATAAAGTGCTGCAAGCTTTAATAGTGATAAGAGCAACTTGAATTCGTGCTAACTTGAGTTGAAATCATAATAAGAGTAACTTGAAATATGTCGTACAATGATTGTCATATTCAATCTTACTTCTATTAAATAGGTTTTGCAAGAGTTCTTTTTTGGAATTTCCGAAATTCTTCCCTTGAAAAAATCTTACGTACATGATATGAAATTTATATTTTAAAATTATTTTTTTTTTGAATTTCAAGTTTTATGCTTTTTTCTCGTTCATATGATCCATTCTTGAATTGCATTTGAAGCACTTTTATTATACCTTTTGTATAACGATTTTCAATGTTCAATTGTATGATTTATACAGTATCTGAGTAATTTATCAATAAAAATATGTTTGCTTATCTGCTGTATTACAAGAAATGAAAAAAAAAATGAAACTCGAAAATATGGAAACGATCTTAGGCAGTAAGAATGAATTATCTTATGGAGGTAATTTATTAAACAGCTTTCTTCTCCAATATTCTCCAAATAGAAGCTTAAATCTTAAATGAATTTAACAATGCTAGTTTCTTAAGCTGAATTCAATTTTTATTTTCGGTATAATTGAATTTTTCAAAATAATAGTCAACCTTTGATTTCACCATCATGAGTTAAACGAAACAAATTTAACTATTCCCGAATATTAATTCTTTCACGACAGGACCCATGCAGAACAAATCAACTGTTATGCTTGTTAGATTATACTGAAATTTTGAATTAATCAGTAAGCCTCACTGCAAACTTCTATTATAGTTCTGTGAGAAAAGAAAATTGAGATAAAATTATTGCGCGGATGTCATGAATATCAAAAGTAAAATATTGGCTTCGTTAGTGGCAAAAGATAAAGTAATGTTAGAAAATTATTTTTGCATTCGGCTCTTCTTTATTTAAAAATCGTTCATAATTTCGTGTAAATAATTTCGAATTCTAATTTTAATACTTCTCGGCGATAATTGTTTTTCAAGAAAGAAAAAAAGCGAAATAATTTATTTGATGAAATTTATTTTAAATATATTCAAAATCAATTCATTATCTTTCATTTATCATCCGTTATTCTGTTCACATAAACATATAATTTCCTCTAACGATCAGTATTTGTATTCTTCTATTAACATTACAAAGATACAAATTGCAATTTTTCACTCATTTTCATGCTACATGCGAAACTTTTTTCTCTGATTAATATTGCTTCTCATTAAGCTTAAAAATTAATAACTATTAGCAATAACTTTTGTTGAATAGTTAGAAAGAAAAACAAAAGACTTCCATTTTTTCTGTTATTCCATTTCAAATAATTATTCTTCCACTTATTCACTAGAAAGAAAGCAAAAAAAAATGGAATAATATAATATAGTATAATTTATGATTTTGGAAAGAAAAAATATCAAAATATTGATATTTGCTAACTTTTCCCATATTTTTTAAAATCCATTCTAATCTTAATCCTTTCATCACTCTCTTTCTTTAAAATAATTAGAATTGAAAAAAAGTTGAATGATTTGATAATACAGCTATCGGTTCATCGTTTTTTCTGTTTTTCTTTTTATCAAACTTTAGTAAATGACGGTTTCTTACGGTGATTCTCAAATGGAATTCTAATCGGATTAACTAATTAGCTAATTGATCTATTGATCGATTGATTGATTTAATAAGCATTAAGAATATGATGAAAAATGAACAGGATAAAACTTTTTTTTTGACATATGATTTCATTTTTTCTTTTAAATATGAGAAAAATGTTTAGGTTAAAAATGCAACTATCAATATGTAACTGATAACCGAAATGTTGTTGAATTCTTTAGTTTTTTTATCTATATTAATTTGAATAAGAGTAAAATGAAATATTTTGAAATTTCGAACAAACATTTCCAAGTCAATATTTGATTTGTAAACAATTTCAGTGATAATTCTCATATTATAATTTTACTTACATGAAATTAACATGGCAAGAGAAAATAAAAAAAGCAAAAATCCTAAGAATCCTTCATTTTAAAATAAAATAAAAATTCAAAAAATAGAAACAAAAAAGGAAGTCAAGGCACAAATTGCGTTCGACAACACCCAAAACACACTTTTTTTCCTAAATTAATCGAAATTTTATCAGTTATTTTGGAATGCTTTGATTTGTAAAACTCATTCATATTTACATTTCATCATTTAATTCACAGTAGATAATATTAATGCATACGAAATATTTTACATGAATGCGATCGAAATCGTCATCGAGGATTACTTTAGGAAATATAATGCCTATTAATAATCCTACTATAAATTATTGAATTGTAAAACTATTCCTGATTAAATATCCTTTGATTTTTTTAATTTTCATCCATGCATTATCTTCAAATAAATAAATTTGTTCCGTCCAAAAAATAGAACTACAAATTGAAAACAATGTAACATTTACCTTTTTTTTTCTTAAAATCATCCCACTCTTTCCTATCATCGTCCATTTTTCCAACTGGTCAATTTTTTGCTTCATTTAGGACCTCATTTTATCATTATAACATTTAATTTTATTTTTCCAATTTCATTCAAAAACTTTCATTCATCCTTTTTTTTTTCTCTCTCTTTTATTTTATCATCCATCTTTTTTTATCTTTTATCAAATTAAAAGTAATAAACTACTTTTTTTCCAAAAAAAAATATTTTTTCCTGCTTTACTTCATATAAAATATTTATATTTGTTCAATTTTATAGAAATTTTTTAATGACTGTTTTAAATGCTATAAATATTCAATAAAAAATTGCGATATTTTGAAGTATATTAAGTCAATTCCGCCTTGAAAACTTCGTTTTAAAGTAATTTAGACTTTTTTTTCTCCCGTGCCTCATTTCCACCCACCTCAATTCGATAAGCTAATATAATGCACATTTAAATATATCCAACTACTTTTTTTTTGTTCAGATTGCTGGAACAAAAAGTAATGTAATTCCCTAGGATATTCACTAGTTTAAGGGATGGAATGTAATTAGTCAATTAATTTTTAATACTTTGAAAATATTAAATGAGCTATGCGCGCACTGACACAGACATGCACATGTATGTATGGTATATGGGTACATATTTTTTGTTTCAAAAATGAAAATAAATTAAAATTGGCACTTGTAGAATGATGATTTCATTTTAATGAAATGAGCAACGAAATGTTAGCTTTCCGGAGTATAAATGTAACTTCGTTGATGAATACAAATAATTAGCACTGCCGATTCATTTTCCGACGATTATTAGTCATCAGTGACAATCATCATTACACCACTGTTTATTATTATTATTATTATCAGTGTGATTGTCACTATCATTATTATTATCATTACTATTACTTATTATTATTGTTAGTATTATTATTGCCATTATTGTTATCATCATTATCAATCTGTCGTCATTATCTTTGATATTTAGCACTAGTTTTCCTACAATTAATAATCGCCATTGATAATCATTGTTACACCATCTATTATTATTATTATCACTGTTGTTATCATCACTGCCATTATTATCTTTAATAATCAAGTCTATAATTGCATGACACTGGCTATTTATATATTCTGCTTTCCTCTTTGGGATTATTTCTAATACATTTGCTATCATTTATCAAATATATTGAATTAATTTTCTGTAATTAAATTTAGTTTTTTTTCCAATAATTTAAAGTTTCAGAAGTTTAAATCAAAACCGTTATTGAAAGTATCTGTGATAGAAAGTTTATTACAAAAAAGGAAAAAAAATCTAAAAATTACTTAATTTTCAGGAATGCGTAAAATATTGACATTTTTTGGTATGTTATTGTTGATAGCTGAAATGTTTGATGATAATAATTGTGTACGAGCGCTAATGCCATATCCGTATTTTCGAAATCAACGCTATCAACCATTCAGGGGAAAATTACAACCGCCTTTATTACTTATTCGTACTCTACCAATCGCTGCTATGGTTTGTCCTTTTTTTTTCTTCTTCTTCTACTTTCATTAATTTCTAATTATTTACAGAATTAATGAATTTTATGATTATTCATCATAGGTTTCACTTGTGAAATTCAAAGGTAGAGATGGGAGAAGGAAGAAGAGAGATATGAATTCATGATATGATTAATATCACACAAAGTTAGCTTTAGCTAATAAATAGATCATTTCATTTGTACGATTAATAAAGCATTGAAGAATTTGCAAAAGGATTATTTATTTTGTCTTTTTTTGATTAAAAGTATGATATGTAATAGGCTACATTTCAATTTCTCAAATATTTCAAAATATTTTCCGAACAGTTCAATTTTTTCATTCTCTATTTAAGTTCCATGAACACTTACCAATAGAAAAATCAATAATTTAACTACTTTTATTAGGATAATTGCCTGTAAATTGCTTCGCTATCTTCAATGCTATAACTATTTTTATCAAGAAAATAACTACTATTTATTGCCTCAGGTACATCAGAGAGAGCGAGAGAGAGAGAGAGAGAGAGAGAGAGAGATAGAAAAAGAATAAAAAAAATGCTTGTAACTCTAAAAGTAATTCATCCTTACTATTTTTTCATCTTTAAAATTAATTTGGCTCTAGCAATACTAGCGGATAGTATTGCATAAGTTGCTTATATCCTTATCGAATTTTCAGAAAAATTACAAATGTTTACTGGATAGTTTTCAGATACATACATATTTTCACTTTATGAATGAACAGTGGAAAATTAAAAATTACTTACAATAGAATAGGTAAAAAATTTTTTTTTTTTGTAAACAGCATTTTATAATCGTCCTCAGTTATTTTTTTTTCGGACAAAAATAACAGAACAATGCAAATAATGACTGGTACGAGACGAAAAGTATGGACGATAGATTTGGATTAAAAACAGTTTTTTTTTTTTTTCAATAACAGTTTTTTTTTTGCCAAACTTTATATATATTAATATTATTGGATGAAATAGACAATAGACTGTTTATTTCATCCAACAAAGCAATCTGTTGTATTAGCTGTACTCACAAAGTTACCTTTATCATCTAATGTTGAAGTGATTGTCAATTAATTTTAATTTATTGAGTGTGGCAGTATTTTAGCTTGAATGAATAAGTATAATGGAAATGTATTATTTTAAAAGAAATAAATTCAACTGGTACTATTACATGTGGGAAAAAAGTTACTACAATAATTGGAAGGATTATTCCTATTTCAGGAATCTGCTAATTAAAAACACAAATTTTATGTCTCAACGCCATCGTCCTCTCATGCTAACGTCATAATTGCAGCATTTTAAAGATTTTTTCTGGGAATGAATTGAGAAAGAAGAATTATGGGTGGGACGCGGATTTGCTAACTTGTAGATTTTACTATGAAAATTTGAAATTAAAATTCATGAACTATCCAGCAGGCATAACTGATTTATCATGAAAAATTATCAAACTTCCTATTTGTCACAAGTAAACTTTTAAATTGTCAGATTTTACTATTAAAATCATTTTTGGAAGAAAAATTGCGAAATTACATACCTAATCAAACAAAATTTGTCATTAATTTAATGTCCTTCTCTACCTAATAAGGTACCCATTTGTTCCCCTAATAATGAGATGCATATTTTTTTGCGTCATCATCTAACCAATATAAAGTTACGAATGCGAGAGACTTATATTATGAATGGAAGAAAGAAAATTTATTACCGTTAAAATGAAAGGCTGTTGGCTATGTCATGACAAAGTAACAGAGTATTTGATTAACAACATTTTTTTAGGTTTAGCTTAGTTCAATCTTCAACTCAATATTATTGATATTTTCAGGCAAATATGCGAGATTATATTTGGCATTATTAATGCTATTAACTTAGTTTTTCAGTACAAAATGGTTAACTAAAGCTAGTTGATAAAAGATGGTTTTAGATTTGCTGAGAACTTAAATTAGTTAATCACATGTAAAATACGACTTTAAGCTAATTAACAACATGTAAAATATGACCGAAAATTCCGATGAAGAATATCGATGAGAAATCAGAGTCCAATTTCAAAATAATTGATAATAGGATTAAATCCTGCAAGATAATTAACCAAGCTTCGATTTGAGATCATATTTTCTGAGTTGATGATTATTTGAAAATACATAAAATTTCATGATTTAATATGATCAGAAATTCTCTCAGTTCATCATATTTGCAGGATCATTACCTGAAAGGAACAGTGTTAACGGCACAGAAACGATCTCAACCGGATAATGATTTCGATTATGTCGACGAATTCGACCCAACACAAATATTCCTGTGAGAAGAATGCAATCAGTTAATCATAAATGAATATCAGTAAAAAACATCTCATTTATCTTCATGTACAAACAGTATGACAATAGCTCTAATGATGTTGACGCTATTTCAACTGTTATTTGATACGTTATATTTTATAAAATTTGATTTAATCTCAGTATCATTTAATCACTTCATTATTTGATGAAGTGATGTAAAAAAATGAAAAAGCAAAGAAAGAGCACTTTAATCAATATGGCAAACTAGTGGAAGATCCTCAGTAGATGAGATTTATCGAGAAGTATCAATTTTGATAGTCTATTAAAATTATCGCAAAATTCAGATTACTACTATCTCAAAATTGTACAAATATTCGTGGTAGCATGTTCTAGTATAAATGCATTTTAACAATCAATGTTGGCAGAATATCTTTCAGACTTATTGGGAAATATTTCAACAGAATTGATTAAAAAGAATTGAATCAGATAAAACATGTTAGCATGGATGAAATTGAGTAATGAGGAAATTTTATAGCTTTTTTTTAAACAACCATTTCTTTTTGTTTTAAATTACCGTGCTTAGATAGAACAGAAAAAAAAACTAATAGATGGTTATTTGGCGAATATTCATCTACATTAAACTAACTTTGTGCCAGCTCAAGCTTATTTCTCGCCATGTTGTTTTCTTTCTCACCTACGAAGTTATTTCTCATGAAAAATAAGTTTAATAAAACAGCTATCCATTAGCTATAATTTTTCTTTTGATTTGATAGACAAAAATCATTTGCTTTATGGGAAATATACAACATGTTCCAATTAAATAAATGTGTTGACAGAATAATAGCGGTTACAGCAACAGTAGTAGTTCTAACAATAGCAAATAACAATCGTTTTAATAAAAATTTGCATGTCATTTCCAGCTCTTCCTCTTCATTTCAACAAAGGAACCTGACGGATGTTTCAAAAAATTCAAGTTCCTTCCATTACACTGTTTCTTACTCAGTACTGTAAGAGATGAAATTGAAAATTATTGGGAAGGGAAATAAAATTGACATGATTCAACAAATCTAAATGGTAGACGAACATTCTTTTATATACATAATGAAAATGCGTGATCTACAAGCGATTAAATGAAAAAAAAGTGAGAATTTAAATAAAAACTTGGTAATTTAATTGATGGAATGTAAAAGATGCAAAATTAAGAAAAAATAATAGATGACTGCTAATGAATCCCTACTGTTTATTAAAAAAGAACAAATTTCGATGTTTACCTATCACTGATTGATTAATTAAGCTCTTTCAGCATTGAATGTTATCATTCATAAATATTTCGCAAACACATGCGTGATATTGCATCTAATAATTGATAGCAAAAAACCACAAAGATTTTAATTCGCATTGTTTAAAGAAAACATAATGTATATAATCGTGCGAATAAACAATTATGTTCAGTCTCCTGAGATTATTTCGAATTCTAGTATGTAATTAGCGATATATACATCTTGAAAGGGATCAAGTTTGTAAATTCTCAAACAGCGCACAGATAATCATTCAAAATCAGCACTGAGAATTATTGCTATTCAGATAATTGAAATGAGAATATGAGACATTTATTAAATTATTTGAGATATAATCATTCGTATCTTCAAATATTAAACAAAAAGTGCAGCTTATTCCCCTCTAAAGGAAAAATTTTTACAGTTAATTGACAGCACTGAACATTGCTCATGAACGATTTAATCGAAACCATTAGCTGAGTTTCGTAGTATGACAGATACAATGAATGCTTAGTTGTTGCTTACTAAATGCTAGCTCAAATTTATACACAACTAGAAAATAAATATAATGCTGATAAATTCATACAAATCCTCCAATAACATTCACATAAAATATGATAATGACTACATTAAAGTCTTGATAAATCGTCGGGAATATGGATTCAAACAATACTTACCTTAAATATCTAGCATGCTGTGGGATGAAAATTTGAAACTAAGTTTCTCATAAGAAAATAATGACAACCTTATTTAAATCAAAAAAAGCTTGACATCGAAATAACTTAACTTTTAGTAGCGATGCTAATAAAATTTTGAGCGTGTCATTAAATTCATGGTGATGAAAAGAGTCAGTTCACAAAGCGTTACATGATCAAAGCGACTGAGAATTAAATTTATAAATCGAAATGTCTACACGGAAAATTAATCTGTTCTTCTAAAAGTTACAAATTAATAAATAACATATTGTAATCATCTTTTGGTTATAATTTATCATTATCACTGTCACTATTAATTACAAAATATCCTTCCAGATATTTAGCAAAAACAATGATCGGAAACATACGACTTTGATAAATGGAATTAAACTACAAGGAAGTAAATCACCAACACATCTCCCCACACACTATCAATAATAAATCACTGATAAAAACCTCCATACCGATCTTATTTTCTCCATTTTGATTACCTCAGAATGCAATTCGCTGTCTCATCAGATAAGCAATAATCTGTTCTGTTTCACGGTGCACTTTTTGTTCTGTTATAGGTGCACGTATGCAGATTTACGTTTATTCCATTTTACATACGTCAAAAATCATACTCGTTTGATTGCGTGAAAAGCATATTAAAAAAATTCAGATCACTGCGTTACATCCTGCATTTACGTAGAAAACACGCATGTATACGTATTCACTTGACTTTATTTAAAGTGCGAACAAGTAGATGCTTTGTTAATTATGCGTCAAAAATGCTGTTAGATATATATTATTTGTACCTAAGATAAAAAGCCATTTTTGAATGAATTTAGCTATTTCTAAGTTAAAGATATCATAGAAGCAAAAATTTTTATATTTTTGGAATTTTTGTCAGATAAGCATTGTTTTTACTCATATGTTTTTGTTCTAAGCATTGGTTCTATAATTTAAATCAAATTTCGTGGATCAAATTTTCTAATATTGTTGAATGTGTGAAGTAAAATTTTATTAATAAAGTGAAAGTCAAGACTTTTTCTGTGAATTTTGAAAAAATTTAGATTAGATTTCTTTTATGCCACTGGAAGATTTATGTCACAGTTATGAGTTGGTGGTAATTTTCAATAACCTGAATTTCCTCAAAATTTTACCGAAAAAAATGTGTGTTTCAAAGCATTTTTTGTTATTGTATGCCCTAATTATAAATGAATTTAGTCAAATAAATTAAGGTGGATTTTAACTACAAAGAGTATCAAGTTAGTCATGACGGATTCAGGCAATCCGTTTGTGGGCACGCAAATACAAAATTGTTCAGAATTAATTAGATTTCAGTGATTTCCGGTTATTTTATCCGGAAAGTCAGAATAAATGACTATGTTTTTTACTTTCAGCATCTTTAAAAAATGCGAAAATTTCGGTTAGCATTACGATTTTTGTTGAAACGATCTGGTACTGTAATTCTGCGGTATGGCCGTCCAGTATTAAAAAGTGAAGTGCTTGGTCGTGGTTTAACGGTTAGTTTTCTATTACATTTCTTCTTTTCTTTTACTTTTTTTTAGCATTTCTAAGTTTAGAGGAAATGACAAAAGCAGGATATAGATATTATAGTTTACTTTTTGAGTAATATTGCAGAAGAAATAGAAATTGATTAGGTGAAAAAGTGTGCAAATTTTGTATGTCGGAGAAAAAATACTATAAGGCCATTGAAGAATTTTGAGTGAGTGCCTTAAGCTCTAGATATCTCTTTTTTCAATTTATTGCCTTTCTTGTTATTTTTAAGCTCTGGGGACGAATTATAATACGACCACTTGCGTTAGCAGGTTACCAAAAGAACTGGAGAAATAATTATTGGTTAGGTATTAATCGACGACATATTTCTCCACTGAAATTTTGTTCTAAGCTTGAAGTTTCGGAAAGAATTAAGGTATATTACTTTTTCATCTTTGTTTTGTCAATAAAAAATTATTTGGTTGATAAGCTTGCTTATCTATGAGAGGAAGAATAGATTTGTCAATTATAAAACATCTCAAAGACATTTCGAAGATTTATTTGTTGCTAATTCGAGTTGTGACTCGCAAAAATTTAAGCTATTTCTGGAGAATTTTTTCTCTGCCAATAACCTTTGCATTTTTCTGTTTCGTTGATTGAAAGGACTGTAATAATTACCTTTTTCAGAAGTTATTTCTAACAAATACGAGGTATAATAGCGGTTTGCGAGCTACAGAAATACCCAACAGGCTTGAGGATTATGAAATAGGTGAAGGATTTCATTGGAATACTGAATCTCTCTCTGTCTCCCTATTATCTGCACTTATTCATTCTTTGCGCACATTCTTTCCTACTTAAAAGCAAAATAGCATGTTAGAGAAGAAGAAACTATCTTACATACATACCCATTTTATCCATTGGCCATTTCAATCAAAGATTAGATCGTTGGGTTAATTTCAAAATTGAAGTGGGAATCTTTAGTGGCTTTCATCTTGCAAACTCATCTACTGTTTTTAATATCGATGCATGAAACTTGAATATTTCTAACTAAGGAAATCAAGGAAGAAAAAAAGAGCTTCTTTTAAATTTAATAATCATAAAAACAGTTGCCAAATTCAGTTTTGGATGTTTATCATATTTCTTTTGAATTGTCTAATCATTTGTATTTCTGGAGTTTTCGGTTTATTTAAATTTGAAGGTAGTAATATTGCTTGCGGCTGTGATGCTGCCGTATATGAAGCACGTATACGTACGTTGGAAAAAGCTGAGAGGGTTCCTTCTAACATTTGTACAGACTTGCCTTTCACTTCGTCTTTCTTACAAAGGAAACAGTCGGTTACTGGAGATCCTGTTGTTGTTAGTTTTTTAAATGTCTTCAGGTATTGAACTTTTAAAAACGTTTGCCTGTACAACTATCAAATAACGTTTATTTGTGAATATGCAGAATAATCAAATCCAAGGATTTATAGTCGCAGAAATCAATTCGAATTTTTAGATTAATAATATACATTGGTTCAAGTTAGTCACTTTTTACTTTCTGCAGGTTTATCCTAGTTAAGAACAAAAAAGGATATTTTGAAATACATTAGGCTTTTTTTATTTCTTTTTCCAAATATTTCTAACTAAAAAAAGCACAGGCTTATCCATATGCATTGAAAATAATGTACAATTATGAGTTCAATGCATCAGAAAGACATCTATGGATGGATATGGGTACCGAATTAATACCATTAATCGAAAGGCCGCCAGAGCTCATTGGTTACATGGCTAAGTACGTAAGCTTTTCCTAATTAGTTTTTGTTTCTTATTTTTAAAAAAATATGAAATTCATACTAGCTTTTTACTAAATATAAGGAAGCTTAGAATTATATGGTAACACGTTGCATATTAGAGGATAATGAAAATTAAGAATTTTTGCAGTATGAGCTTTTTGCCGCATGCGCATCCAAATATAGTACAAATGTATAAAGCATTTACGGATTGTATGCCAGTGTTGGAAGATGCTCGACTTTTGTACCCGGAAGCTCTGCCAACATCTGATTTTTATGAATTGATTATTGATGAACCGAAAACATTGTTTATAGTTATGAGAAGGCAAATAACTTGCTGTATTTCAGTAGGTTGCAATATTTAAAGTTCTTAACTTAATTTCTGCATAATAATTCTGCTAGCTTTCTTCCTAACTCTGACCCTTTGCTTATTTTATTGCAGTAATAATGGATTCAAAAAATTAAGGCAAAATTTTCTTAGATGTGGAGAGAATCTGGTCTATTTTCCATTTTCAAAAGCTTGTCACCGGAAAGTTTAGATAATAATGCTTTAGGTTTCAGGTACCGAATGACTTTACGAGAATACGTACTTACGCATAAACGAAATTATTGGTTTGGTAAGGTAATGTTTGGACAGCTTCTGGAAGCAATTGTTTATCTTTACAATCATCGAATTAGTCATCGTGATATAAAATCAGACAACATCTTACTCGATTTTAATGCTGATGGTAAATTTTTCATTAGTTTTTCTCTCGTAATTTAATTAATCCTTAATTTTAGATACATCTAAAGTTGTATTCTTTCATTTCAAAATTGTCATCTTTCTTTTCAAGTTGTAATTTCTTTATATTCTGGAAATGACTTCCAAAAAGTTCCTTTCTTTGCCTTTCATATGTCACTATCCTGCAAAATGTCTTGTTTAGATGATGTTCCACATTTGGTATTGAGCGACTTTGGTTGTGCATTGGCAACGGGGACTTGGAAAGTACGTTACGATACGGATACAGTTTACCTTGGAGGAAATATGGCTTTAAGAGCTCCAGAAGTAGATTGTTTGATAATTTATTCATCAATTAACCTAAAAAATTATTATAACTGAAATTCATAATCAATTAACTTAAAAATCTTTTGTAACTGAAAAAAATCAAAACCTACTTCAGTTGTTATGTGTTTTACATATCTTTTGAAGTGCTGCTCGCATAATAAGTCATACAAAAAAAATCTTGTATTGGTACTGCTCATTTTTCCATCTTTTCTGAAAAAAATATTATGGAACTTAAAGTGAGTCATGAAATTGAAGTTGGGAGTGGTATGCCAAAGCATCGGCATTCGCAAATATTCCATTGTGCTAGTTTTAATTTTACTTAACTCGCTCATTCTTAGAAAGTTGAAATTTTCATTGCTATAAAGCTTACATAAAAAGACATCAAATTTTGCAGATCCGTTCTGCCCATCCAGCTCCCAACAATTGGGTAGATTTTCATATGGCTGATCTTTGGGCTGCTGCTACAGTTGGATACGAAATTTTTACCAGGCAACAGTTTACTTTTAAAACTAGCAAGTTTACTAACATTCGAATTATTTTTAGAGGTCTAAGTACAATGAGATACATGTTCTGTTATTAGATGTACAACAGTGATGTTTTGTCAATAGATGTATAACTTATAAATTATGTTATGTCATTGGATGTATAACAGTGATTGTCGGTTATATAATCCGTAGGAGGAAATTTGTAATGCGCTGAAGAATCAGAAATTTATAGAAGAAATTAGTTTCTAAATTTTTAATTTAGAATGTATTTCTCAAATCATTTCACAGTTTCCTACAAATTTTGCTGTTTAAATTGCTCAAGATCAGAAAAAAAAACCTTCAAATCATTTGCAGAACAAATCCATTCTACAGTCGTATGAGAAGCGATCATTATGCGGAATGCGAACTGCCTCCATTACCAAAGAAGATGGATTGTCCGATAAAAGCAGTTATTCAGAATATGCTGCAAATTGATCCAAATAAAGTATTGCATATTTTCATTTGTTTCCCATAAAATTTGCTTGATTAAAGAAGCTGAGACAGCTGATTAAGTTATATTATCAATTGGTCACAGTCATGATTGCCGATGATTACCAAATAAAATTAGTATAAAAGGATACTGATCTATAAAATATGAATGCACACTGACTTTTCTTATTTGAGTTGATTGCATTATTTTAACACTTTTCAGCGACCAATTCCATCTGTTGCGGCAAATGTCCTTAGTATATCATTGTTCCGATTTGGTCATAATTTACGAAAGCTCTTTGATGATTGTGGTTTTGATGAAACATTATTTGGCGCAAAAATTAACGATTTGAAGAATGCTGCAAGTAAAACTCTAAAAACGGTAATATTATCAGATGAAATGCGGATTTAGAATAGTATCTTGTTATGCAAAATTCCTGCTAAATAAAATTCTTGAAACTTATATGTATATCATTTTCAAAATATTTCATTAAAACGATTTTTTATTTTAGATTGAAGAAAAGATGATAGCATCAATGAATGATTTCACTCTCCTCTTTGCTGCGGAGACAATATTAGCTCGAAATATTCATCCAAATGTAGTCAGTACAGCGGAACTACAGGTTGTTGTTTTGATTTGATCAGCATCAGAATACTTAAATTTGCAATATTCTTCTCTTTGTTGCGGGACAATATCGGCTGAAAGTATTCTTCCAAATAAAGTCAAAATTTTCCGATTTTTTTTGATTTTTCGACTTGAAATTTTTTCCCAGTTGTTGAAATCCAAAAAATTGGCATATTTGTTTTTTGAAGACTACTTCTTTGATTCACTTAAAAATTTTATATGACTGAAAGTTATGGCTGTTTTATATCTGTTGGAAATTAATAAATAGTAGGTTGAAGTTATGGATATGCTACAGGCTGCTAATGTTTTCGTAAATTCTTAACGGCAACGTTGACGATTTAATTCTGGCAAATGAGAAATGAAGTTCGAAATTTGTTGAGGATAAGGCAAAGCTAGAAATTTTGTTTGAGATAATTCATAATTGTTACTTTATTTCCAGCTCCGCGCAACGTTTCTATCTCGAATTGATCACGAATGTATTTGGTCAGCTTTGAGTTATTTCTACGATAATGACAATTTGTCAGAAAACCACACAAGCGTTTTTACTGCAGAAATAAGAGATTCAATGTTTGCAGCTGGTGATTTGACAAATTCTATAAATAATCTTATTAGCACATAAATTTCATGTTTTTATATAGCGACAGGTAATCCGTTGGTTAAAGTGGAAAATTACTGAATTTATTGAATAGGACGGGGAAATTACTGCGAAATATGAAAAAAAGGGACTGGCTGATTCTTGCCCAGCTGCAGGGTTCAGTTGGTGATTGGAGAAGAATGAACTACAGTTAATTTCTGATTCAATTTTAGTGGAAATTTCTGACCAATTATATTGAATTGTTAGTTATGCGACTTCTTTTGAACTTCCCCATACTTTTAATATTGAAGTTTTTCTTTTTTTACCTTTTGGATTATGTTGGTGACAGCTGTAATAGTTTTATATCTAAATGATCAAAAAAAATTTGTTAAATATTTTTACAACTTTTCATTTTCCAGGTTATTATATGTATTTATAGAGTGTTGTTAGGATTGTTCTTGCCTTCAGATCAACTTATATATATGGATAGAAAGAGTGATTGATGTTTCAGGGAATATATTAATTTTGAGAGTTTTTTTTTGTCCAAAATTTTCTCTCTCATTTTAATAATTTTTTTCTTTTGAATCAAATAACTTGAAGAGAACAAAAGATATTTTAAATTACGCGTCATAATTTTTTCCGAAATTCAAATGAAGTTTTATGAGAATTTTGCTTTAGATTTTATTCATGTATTTAAAGACTTTTAGCTCATTTTGTGTCTTCGATAAATTTACTTTTTTTCTCCAGAGCTTATTACTTGCAAAAATGAGATATAGTGTCATTATGTACAAAATCAAAAGTCAGTTTTATGTGCTTCAACTTGTTGTTCACTTTTTTGGTGTATTTATATGTAGTATGTGATTGGAATGAAGCGTTTGTTTCAAGATATTTGTTTTGTTAATTTTCAAGCTATATCTTACACTTTTATATCTCCAAATTTTTGCCCATTAATATCTTTTTATCTTTTAGGCGATTTATAAGTTAAATGGTACTCTTAATATAAAGGGAAACTTATTCATCTGTTGACAATATGTATTACTTATCTCCTTTGTTAATTTTTCAGAAAGATTACTCGGTGAAATCCAATTTAGTTCCCAAATCTTTTAGATTGAGTGTTATAATTTAGTTTCCTTAGTAAGCGATCCGTAGTTTAAATTCATTTCTTGTCATATGACCTCTTTGTGTTGCTGTAATATCATTGAGAGAGATAGCCTTACCACGTATTTGTCCTTTGATTGTTTTTTGTCTTTTACTTGAAGCCAATATGGCAAACAAGCTAACAAGCTATATTGGCTTCACGTAAAAACAAAGAAGAATCAAAGGACAAATATGTGGTAAGGCTATCTCTCTCAATGACATTACAGCAACACAAAGAGGTCATACGACAAGAAATAATGAATTTAATGATTACTTGTTAGCTATATAGCTAAAAAGTAATCATACAATCCTCACTTTTCCCATTGCTTCTTTCTTTCCCAACATGACATTGTCTGACTTTGGGGTTATCTGTTAAGCCTATTATCTCTTATTATTTCTTATTAACTCAGTCAAATATTCGAATCAAGATCCTCTATTTGCATCCATTCACATCCTTCAGCATTCGTACGCTGCTTATTCATCCATGCTAGCAAACTGTCATCATATATTGTGTTGAAGCTAAAATTATTCAGATAAAATTCCCAACTATAAAATAAATCTTAACAAATAATTTTTTTATGAGTCAACACGGACCAATTTAAACGCTTTCACAACAATAAGTGCTTTCACATTTCATATTTACTGATTACTCGTAACAGTTCTATATTCATCATTATTAATTTATGAAACTTGAAGTAGTTTTATCTAATTGACTTCCTTAAATCATCGGAAATGAAAAATCTAATATTCTTTTTTATCTGCTAACTCTTTATAAATTTCGGGGTTGCAAAAGAGGAGAAACAGGATAAGGGCAATTTAAACCTCATAAAATAGCTTGAATGATCACATCACAAAATTCACATTGTTATACACATCGTTTAATGAAAACGTAGAATATTGAGTGCTAATGATGGTTGAAATAATGTTGTGGCAGTTTCTAGCCGATGACAATTTAGTATTTTTTAGTTGCAATTTGTTATATCGAGAATTATTTTTCAAATCTTAAACTATATGTTATATAATGAAGAAAAAATTGCAAAATAATTTTAACTCTCTAACTCTACCGTATCATAAATAATTTTAACTCTCTAATTCTATCATATCATAAATAATTTTAATTTTCTAACTCTATTATATCATATATGTCAAATTTTTAATTCATATTTTGCTGCGTAGTAGTTTTGCAAACAGTAAATATAAAATATAAAAAAAAGTTACGAATTAATCCAATGATAATGTGAATGAAAATGTATGGGAAATTTAGATAGCAATATTGTTTTTTTTAGATAAATTTTATTGATAATGATGCGAAGGAATGCATTGATGTCTAAAATTTCTGATAACGAGAGATATATTGCAATGATAATATTAGCATTGTAAATGTGATTAGTGATAATAGACTACTACATATTGTTATGACGCATTATAAGTATAATTGGTGATAACATAGACTATTGTGTATTACTAATATGAAGCATTATAATTATGATTGCTGATAACGTTTCACTATTTTTAATCGAAAAAAATTGCAAAAATAATATATTGGAATCTTATCAGTCTTAAGCGATCTTTATTTTCCAATCGCTTCATCCTTTTAGCTATTCAATATTGTAATCATTTTTCGAGATTAGGGTTAGTCATCTCAAAAGCAACCCATTGGTTGTAATTTTCGTCACTTGTATATGTTTTATTTCGTATTCCTCTTGTTTCATTTAATGCAGTTATATAATTCGAAAGTTTGTTTAATCGTTTAAAATATCGAATAAATTGTTTATTTGGACATAACAGGTATTCGGTTATTGATCCAAACAGTGCAATTATATTTTTCCTTTTTGCCTCTCTTTTCACTTAATTCGACTTTATGTCCTTTTATAGCATAATCTTTCTGTATCATTTGATATTTAACAGATGCATGAACAACGACAAGTAAGAAGTGATAATTCCAGTGGTACAGAACCATTATCACCATCTGAATCTAATCGGTTGCTTTTTGTACAATTTTTTATACCCTGGACCTTTTTTTAATTTTATGATAATTTATCGATATCAAGAAGTAAAAGTTTAAGGATGTACGATAGGAAGTTAAGAAAAGTAAATCTGTTACTTCAATATTATTATTTAGCATTATTTAAACACTGATCAACCTCAATAGAATTATCTGATGTCCTAATATGATTAAGACCCTGATCATATTAACAACAGTTGATTAAGTAGCACTGAAGTATGTTATTTAAATTGCAAATTTGTTTTCTGGTTATTTTTCAAGAGCCGTTTAGATTTCGAGTAAAATTTGAGATTTATGGAATAATAATTTTAGACTTATATAAAGGAAGAAAAAAGTGTTTTTGCAGGATGCAGGAAGATATCTTACAAACTTTGTCAGCATCAGATCGTAGTGATGGTGAACGTCTACGTCGACATTTGCAATTTTTTTTTATGGATCCAATAATGAAATGGAAAGTACGCCATCAATTTCCATTCAAATTAGCCCTGCAGATTTTCAAAATTATTTTTATTTCGATACAAGTAAGAATTATATTTTTTAAGTAATTTGATGAATTTTTAGTTCGATAATAATATGATATTTCTCTCCACATTTACATCCATATTTAGTTATTCATATTTTTTATTTATGCTCTTATTTCCACATATCTTTACTTATGCTCTTACTTCGACATTCTTTTTATTCCGATTTTCTTATACGGAAAAATTGACCACATTTTCCTCATTGTTTAACTTGAAGCAGAACGACTATAAGAGGATAATTTTGAAATTTGTATATATATATATATATACTAAAAAGATAAATAGAATTTTCTCAGCTTATAGAAGAAGGAAAGAAAATTGCATTTTTATGCAAAAAACAAAAGTGCTTTTACCACTATAATTTTATGAATTTTCAAATTAGATTCAAAATGCACTCATTGTGCATGTATATTTTTAAATGATTAACAAATCCTAAATTTCAAAAAATTATTGATGTGAAACAAAATTTTGGGTGAAAAAAAGATTGAGATTGTGGCGATACATATCTTTTGCTGTAAAAAAAAGATGAATGAAGGCAAAATCTTTCAAAAATTGGGATCAAAAATTTCTTATATTAAAAATAAGTCCATATCTGTATCAAGCAAACCAGAGAGAAGAAAGTGACTAAAAATTAGCGTATTCTGAATGTGCTATTTTTTACACAGTTCCTTTTCTTCCCAAAAAAAAAAAAATGACGTTTTGGTGCCATCAGATAGATAAAATTTTATAAATATTCAACAGAAGTATTAAATTTTAAATAACTTTCAATAAGTCGAGAACATTATGATCATTGCGTAATTAATAAGAAATCATGATTCATATATTAATAACTTGCTTGTATGATAGGTAATTGTCATCAGTTGGTTCTTTCACATATGTATTTTTTTCAGCTAATACTTTTTGCCGAATTACGTATGTCGCATGTTAATTTTATGGATGAAACAAATATGGTAATCCGACATAAATTTTTAAAAAATTGGAATAACGAGCGTGATACACTTATTTATCCACCATCATCTGGTAGATATTCTGTTTTCACAGGCACTGATATTATTGATCAGTTTGCATTTATGATTGTTGCTGTAAGTTTCTCGTCTTTTTTTTTGCGATTATGAATTATTTATAGTTTGTACAGATATTAAGATTTTCAAAAGCTAACAATTATGTAATCGATTTCATCAAATTTCTAATGTTAATTTTTAGAAAATGATTTAAAATTTTAATTTTTAATTGAAAAATTATATCGATGCTGAAATATATATTCCATTCCAGTATTATTCAATCAAAGAAGATTCATTTGCTAGTTTTTCATACGATACGCTAAAAGATCGCGGCACCTCTTCTCCGGTTCAAGTAGATGATTCAGAATTTATTAGTGATATTTCCATTGACGATATACCACCAATGCAATTCTGCTTAAAGAAAATTGCTAATGTTACAGTTTTTAACAACACTTATGAATTCGATATTTCAGAAATTAATGGTGAGGAAATGTTTTGATTAAAATATATACAGTATGTCAAATTTTAGACTACTTTTCATTTCGGAGTTTTTTTGCAATGACTAGAGCCGGTTTTCTGTCTTTATGCATTCTTTATATGGAAACAGTATTTTTAAAAGTAATTTTAAAAATGAAAAAATGATTTAAAACACCAAGTTGTGCTTCATATTTCAACATCCTGTCATTTAAGATATTAAAAGTTTCCTTTTGATACGCATGATGGCTATACTTTTGTATCAAAATAAAAGTAGAATATTGGCTAGAAAGATCATTGCTGTGAAATTTTTTGTAGATAAATTTGCCAATGAACTTTTTCTTTTGTTGAGACTTTTTTGAGTTGTTGTTGTAATATATTTGTAGATTGTGTATTATTGGAATTTAATGAAAACGAAGTGAAAGAAATCCGTCGAGATGCAGGCTCATTGAGAAAATTTCTTGAAAAACGGCAAATCACATTTAAACCTGAGGATGCTCTGATTATGTCAAAAGGTGTATTAAGCTTCAACCTACGAACCATTCATTTTAGTGCAATTGCGACTGATGAACGACCGGAGTGCTTTTTAATTCAGGTGAATTTCTACCAGCTTTTTTAAAATTTACTATCTTTTTCTATTGGTAGTGTTGTGACTGTGCGAGGATTTTAGTGATGTTAATTATCATTTCAATTGGTTGTCAATCTCGCTCGTAATTTACCTTTCACCAACGCTTTTTCTTATGAACTGTTAATACACAATTATTTAAAAAATTACTGCAAATAGTAAGTAAGTAAATTGAGTGGTGTAAATCACTTAAATCTAATAACAATAACTTTTTCATCTTTTTCGAAATTTAATCTTGCACATGCTGATATTAACTGTTTAGGTTTCAATTACTTTCGACAATACTCGACATACTGGTCAAGTATACATTTCTTTGTCAACACTTATCAGTTATGTTACTCTCTGTAACGGTCGAGTTATACATGGTATGTATTAGTTGACAAATAATTTGAATGGTATTTAGTTCTTTTTTTTCCATGAAATATTATATTTCCTTTTTTTCATTATTGTATCTGATTTTTCGCCTTCTAGAAAGAATGGCGAGCTATGTACAATTAAATTATTTATTATAGATGAGGGAGAAAAAAAAATGAATGAATTGAATTTTGGTTTTCTTTCCCACAAGCTTTGTACCCCTAATGATGAGTATGAAAACGTAATTATGAGTGTTAGAAAAAGATCTGGAAATAATATGACTCACTTGCTGTACTGATAAGAGATGAATTTGATCTTTCATTATATGTTTTTAATGAATTTGAGCATATGTATAAAGTAGAGAAAATATACAATTTATTATTTCAGGAGATGGTACACTCACAGCTAGCATTATCATGTTTGTTATTGATATTCTAGTTTTGTTTATGTGTATCGCCTCATTAATACTATGTTGTCGTGCGCTTCTTCGAGCTCATCTCCTAAAACTGGTCAGTTTTACAATATTTTATAATTGGATTTGGAATTTTGTCGAATTTTATCATCCATTAGTTATGATAATCTATCTGTATGTGGACATGCTATTTATTATATCTTATGATATTATCATGTCGTACTTTAATCTTATCCATTTATTTCTCATTTGCAGTTTTGCGACTGTTTGCCATTTACTGAAAACAGCGAATTTCCCATAACATATGGAATAAAGAAATCTGTATCAATTTTTGATTTAGCTTATTTATTTAATTTAGGCTACAGTACAGTTTGTTAGAAATGTATTAGGACGAGAGTTGATGCTAAGTGATCAATTGGAATTCGTGAATTTTTGGTATGTGATGATTGTTGCAAATGATATATGCATTATCTGTGGCACTATCTGCAAAATCACAATTGAATTTAGGGTAAGCTCACTGTTGTATTGCTGCTTCGAAATATTTCAGATTTAAATGCTTCAGTCCAGCTGCTGACAGGCTTGGTCAGAAATATTCTGCTAGAGTGATCAGAAAATTGGCTTCATAAAGTTGCTAAATCTATAGAGAGTTTTGTAGTTTCAAATTTGGACTTGAAATGCTACTTTTTGATTGTACAATTTTTATGAATGTTCAGAATAGTCAAATTCCAATAAGTGTTTGGGTACTGATCAATTTTCAATAAGATGTTTTACGATGTTCCAAATTCTATCAAATTCCGATATGCAATTTCTTCCATATATGTAACAAAAAGAAAAAAAAAAAACACCATTTCAAATTACAAATTTCCTGGACTTTTCAGGATTTTGATAATGATCTGTTTACCACATCTGGTATATTACTGGGCACCGGTGCCCTTCTGGTTTACGTCGGTCTACTGCGTTACTTTTGCTTTTTTTCAAAATATAACGTTGGTTTATTTTCACAAAAATTCATTATTTAGTAATGAACTATTCTATTTTAATTGTAGATTTTCTCTTTTTGAATTTTTTCAGAAATAAATTCATTTCAGATATTGATTTTGACGGTAAAGAAATCGTTACCGAATATTCTTCGCTTTATGTCGTGTGCAGCTGTTCTTTACGCCGGATTTCTTATCGCAGGATGGGTTATAATCGGACCGTACAGTTTAAAGGTTTTTTTTACTAATATTTTTAATTAATACACAAAAAATATGTCATACAGTATTAGCTCAATTTTGTCACTGAAATCGTCAGAGAGATTATCTTGTTAGATTGCTTGAAATTGATACGTTTGCATTCGGATACAACAACATGAGATTTTTTTGAAAAAGATTATTGACGCTATGATCGAACTCAATTTGCCTATTAGCATGTTGTTGATACTTCGAATCGCTTAATGATCGAATATATTATCTTTTATAATCAGGAAATCTATTTTTTCTAATTTCATTTCATAAATCAAATTACTCTCCAGTCAAATCAAAATAATTCCAGTTTCGTACGTTAGCAAAATCATCAGAAGCGTTATTTTCTTTATTAAATGGTGATGATATGTTCGCTACGTTCTTTACTATCAACGACTCTAATACAATTATTAAAATATTTGGCACAGTATACATTTATATATTTGTGTCTTTATTCATTTACGTAGTTTTATCACTATTTATTGCGATTATCATGGATGCTTATGAAGTCATCAGAGTATGTTTTCTAACGTTTCCTAACTTATATAACACGTTCTTTGAATATCTTTTTTTTGATTTCATATATTGAAGTTTCGATTATTATTACTTGATTAATGACGGCAGATTAGCATACGTAAAAATACAGTGTTTGAATAAAAAGTATAAAAAAAAATGCTAAAGTACAGAGAAGTTTTATCCTTAATCATTAATAAAAATTGAACTTTCAGTACAAGTAGAAATTCCAAAATATTGAAAGAAAAAGCAGATTGATGCAAGGACACTTTGAAATAGGACATTTATTCTTTTCAGGGCAAAAGAATAAAAAAAACTTAGACAATAAGTAATTAATCTTCTCTTTAATTGGTATTTTGTAAGCAATCACTAAGTATGTCCTTATTTAATGCTACTGTATATTTTTAGATCGGAAATCTTCCCAGTAACTATTCTAATATTGTAATGTTGATAAGAATATTACACCGTAGATATTTTATATTTGCAAAGATTACAGGATCGCTACAAAACTCAGGAAATTGAAGAGAAGTCACTATTACAACTTTTACGCGAAGGCGAATTATACAATTTAATGGATGTTGAAGAAAGACGATCTCAATATTCTTCAAGAAATTTGCTCGAATTAGGTGAAAGAATTTTTTTATTATTTATGATACACGATTTATATAAGTGCTTAATATAAATTATGTTTTTAGTTCAAAATAATTTCTAACAAGGCTTTCAAATGAGCATTGTTGAAATATAACAAAATATACCTAGGAAGGCTTTAAAACAATTCTAGGCAATTCTCTGATTCGTATATTTTTGGATTTTCATATATTTCCAAATTTCTCAGGGCATTAATGATCCGTTTATACAGCAGCATTGCTGGACAGCTTCTTTTGTCATAACCACTACTCTTATTTTTTTATTTATTATAGACTGTTGTGATTTGTTTCGATTAGCTCACCGATGCGGAGATCGCTTTCGTTACATGCGTCTATATAATTCAACTGAAAATTCAGATACATTTGCTGATCAGCATCTTGTAAATAGAACTGCATTTAATAATGGATTGTAAAGTTTATTACAGACATAAAATAGTAGTGCCTCATTAAAGTGAATTTCATGTGAGTTAAAGAAAACTCTTCTAACTATTAGCGCCAGTCATTAATTTGCTAAATACATAAATTATTTGTTGCTATTAATAGTTAGTGCCTCATTAAAGTGAACTTTAAGCAAATAACAAAAAGAATTATTTCATTCATCTTTTTGAGGTATTTATCTGCATTTAAAATGAAATCTTGTTTCTATTTAATATTTTCTGCAGTAATTATAGACTTATATTGTATTATTTGATCAAGAATTTTATCTTTCAATATCTGTATTTATTTTCATAATTACATGTTTCAAATGATGCATACAATGTATATAACTAATCCTGCATTGCATTTTTCCTCTTTTCTGTATTTAAAGATTGTTAGTTATACAATTTTTATTCTCTCTCATTCAATGGTTTTCCATTCTTTCTTCATCATTTTTATTGTTTTCAAACCGAATGCACAACAAATCATTTTGCTGTATTTTTTATTTATGCATCAGTTAGTTTATCAAAAATTATGTAAGTAGCAGTTATGCATTAATTGTAGAAAAAGTTTTTATTTGTAATCTATAATTGTGTCATTCTCATTTCTTTTCATCTTCCTCATTCTATACTTTCTTTTCAATTTGAATTGATTAAATGCAATTTATAATTTGAGTGATTATTGAAAATTATTTTCAAATAAAAACTCAAGCTGAGAAAAGATGAAAAAATAATAATTTTTTCCGCATTAATTGATAAAGTTAACAGGAAAGAAAAAAAAAGTAAAAAATTTTCTCCTTTAATTTATTTGATAAAATATTTCTACTCATTTGGTATCATATCATTCAGAATTATTCAGATTAATCTTTTTTCTAATAAATGCTTAAAGTGCTTAATTGCGATTTATTTTGCTTTGCTGAAATAAATATTTATTTGAAAATGCTTCAACAGAATGCTTAATTTGGGATTCGATTGAATAACTCATTATCCTCCAAATGTTTACTCATCTTTCTTTGGAGTAGAAAAGTATTTTACGTACTCCCTCGAAATACGATAGTACATTTAGAGAGATAATTTATTTTTGGTCCAATCTTAACTGAAATATTCAGAGGAGAAGGGATGAAAATTTGAAAATAATCGTGTTTTTAATCGGGAACAACCTTGCAACAGCAGCAATTTTTGTTCAAATTACAAGCATATCAACTTATTATTCGAAAATTTTTGCGCCATTTGATTTATCAGTTCTATCTCATCGATTAATTTCGATCAATTTTCATCAAAATTAATCTGTCATTTTCATAAAAGTTGATGTTTTGCTATTGGAATGGTAAAGTTATATTAAAAGTATTTGTTGGAGTAAAAAGTAAAATTAACACCATGATATTAGTAATTATTGAGTAAAAAGTAATAAGTAAAATTTAATACAATAAGTAATTATCATAGTATTAGTAATTATTATAATATTAATTAAGATTGCTGGGAATGAAAATCCCTAAACAATTTTCACCCTTGTCTCTATCACTTTCTCGCTCTCTCAACAAATTAATTTCAAAATTAAATTTAACCGTGGCATACCTGTCCGGCCATCAGTATAAACTCATATTCCTGAATAGCTAAATCTTTTCATACTGTTAATTTGATGAAAAAATGATGTTGAAACGATTCGGAAATCACTGAAAGATGGAATCATTGGAGGAAAAAATAAGATAAAAGCAATCAAGCTTATCATAATTAATACAGGAAAAATTTAGAATTCAGAATTTTCCCCATCTAGTTAGCATTGATGGAATTAATTTATATCTTGCGCTCACTTTTACTTTTTGTTCACTTTTAAAAACTAAATAGGAAAATTTCGATTCCATTTTCCTTTCTAATTATCATATTTGTTAGCAATTGCAAAGGAATCATAAATTCATTTCCTCTCATCGAGGACAATCTTCCGATGGGAATTTTAATTTTTATTCTTCTTAGAATAATTTCCGAAAAAAAAAGTCAGATAAACAAAAAATATTCCATCATTCTTTGTCATCCATATTTCAATCATATGATTGAGATGTCTTTAATCATTCTATCTTATCACGCATGTTATCAATCGCTTTTCCAATATTCGACAAGTATTACAGAGAATTTTTTAAACATAAATTTAAGAATGTGTAAATTATTCCTATCAAATATTTTTTTTCACTTATTAAATTAATTAATATAACTGAAACAGAATGATTTAATATTTGCAACATTTTGAGTCTTTCATTTTCTGATTTTTTGCAGTATTTCGAGTTTTTCATTTTTTTTTGCTTTTCATTTCCATATCGATTCAAATTTGAGTTTCAAATTTTATAGCACATTTTTCTTTTCTCGCTAAAAATTTTCTTTTTAATATAAAATAAATTCATTCGAATATTGATAGAGTGAAATGATAATAGCATGATTGTTATTATTATTGCTTACCAAATTGTATTGCGTAAAGATAAATGAGCTTAATTCTTTATCGAAAAGTTTTAGGATAATGAAATTTCTTTGCACCTCTTTTTTCCTTTACTTCTTTCTCATCTGTTTTTGCTGCTGACAACAAAACGTTCGAAATGACAATTTTCAATAGTATGCCATATCAGTGATGTTTATCACAACCGAACAATCTTATCACTAGCATTCAATTTAACTTTCATTTGCATTTCATTTTGTATTAAACTTTCACTTTGAATAAAACAAATAAAAGACGAAATGAATGATTATTTTTGCGTGGAAATTATATATTTTAATATAGTTCATTAATTAAACTGGAACATTTTATTGTGTTAAAGTTCAAAAATTTTTCAATTCTATATTTTATTTCATTATTTTGCAATTGTAATAATACTAAAATAATTGCTGTAGCAATTGTAGTAGTAGGAATTCATGTTGCCATATTATGATATTAGTATTTGATAGCTGTAATAGCAGTAATTATTACTATATTAGTAATAGTAATAGTAATTAATAGTCTGTACTAATGTTAAAAGTTGTAATAGCATTGATAGTAATATTTAGTTGTGATAGTATTTGTAATTAAATACCAAACAAATTTGTGTATTTCGAGATAGAATTTTGAAGAGGTGAAATGTTGGATAAAATAATAGAAGTGGATTATTACCGATGAAATGTACCAATGAAGATCAATGGATCCACTTTAAAAACGAAAAAAAAAAAAAGAAAAATCATTTTTCTTTATTCTTCAAAAGAAAACGAAAAATTTACTTTAATTCTTTTGCAGCAAAACACACACACTTCTATTCTTTTCTTTTTTTTTTGCCTTGTTTAATTAATTATACGTACAAATATGACATCAAATCGTTGTTTATTCAATTTTTTTTTCATTCCTATCCTTTTTTTTCCAATAATATTTATTTAAAGAATTTGTTTCGATCAGTTACATTTTAATTCAATATATATGGTTGATATTTTTGATTTAAATATTTCCATTTCAAGCAATCTAAATGATATTCAATCACTGAAACTCTCTATCAATTAGACTGAATGAGTGAAATAATTATTTGCGAGATACTTAATTTATTTTTTTTCTTGTGTATCATCAAGAAATGTATTAAATGGCTCAATGGCTAAAAGAGCGACGCATTAAGGCCCTAATAATATCTGCCTGAAAAAAAAGTTTATTTGTATCTTTTTGTAAAATATGAATGATAATGCTTTTATTCATTTCATGAATGAAAAAAGGAAAAAATGAAAAAAGGAAAAAATGAAAAAAGGAAAAATAGAGAAAAAGAAAGAGAGAGGGAAAGAGGGGGAGGGAAAGAGGGAGAGGGAAAGAGGGAGAGGGAAAGAGGGAG
>UPTC01000402.1:0-40241 GCA_900537255.1 Acanthocheilonema viteae
CTATTTAATTTTGTATTATAATATAATGGATTGTCTTATTTGAAACGCATTTAACAAATTTATAAAAATTTGATAACTAAATTTATACAGACAAAATTTTCGATCTCTAAAAGTGAATAAAACCTGATTTTTTTCATTTCGAAATAAATAAAGAAGCAAAGAATCTACCGTTTTACTATCATGATCCAGGACAATCAACTGCGCTTGACAGTTATCAGAAAAACGAAATATGAAGGACTGATTGCCGCGTTTCCAATTCGATGTTATATCAAAACCAACTAATGTTGTGTCAATGCGAACATTTGAACCCCGCTTGTAAATCTGCAGAGCTACTGTTAAGGCATGGTAAAAACAAATAAACTGAAAAAACTTGCTGACAAGTAAGTTCATATTAAACCTTTCTAGAATTTCATTAAATAGCTGCTTCATTAGTTGCAGAATATTTTTTGAATAGACAAAAACATTCTTGTACAAGCAGGTTTTAAAGTAGACATTCAACTTTAATTGGTAAGCAACGAGTGAAACCTGATAGAATAGCAAATACTACATTATTAATAATCGCAAATGAATGACTAGAAGAATGATAAATTCGGACATAAAATATTCACTTCCATCTTACCTTTTTTAACATGAAACATTTCAAATTTTTTATAAAATTAAAATCAGCTTTAATATAACTCCCCATCAAGCATGCACTACTTCTGTTTTGAAATATGAATAAAGAGACCTTGTACGTATCAGAAGGACATATTTTGCTAACAAATGGTAACCAACTAGTAAACTCCCAACTCATTTCTGCATAAAAATCGCTTGTTTCCTGAAAGTAAGCATACTACAACTTATTTCAGTCAATTAAATCTGAAAAGAGCTTCCTGTTAATAAATGTGACACTTATAAGAATGTTACAACTTAGTTTTAGCAATTAAGCTGTATATGTTTCTATAAAATAAAAATACGCTAACACAGTGAAAATGGACGCTTGAAGTGCAAAACTATTTGTTGTGCCTACTGCTTAGATTACATCAGTCAGGAATTATTAATCGATATTAATATATGAAAAATATATAAGTACAATGCTCTCTTTCCTGTGCCAATGCTAAATTATTTCCCGCTGATTACAAAAATTACACACCTTCAACAGAGTAAGTAAACGTCCCATAGCAGAACTTGTTTGCAGAGCTCGTTGATAATCTCGATACTGGATGATTAATCGCAAAAGGTCACTATTCCCCGCACAAATAGCTTCATGACTAGGCGACCACATATCTGCATAAGTGAAGGACGTGGAATCAATGAGTTCGCAGTTGTACGAATAGGAGGTGCCAGAAAATCCGTTTTTAATGGCACATCGATCCTTAAGTGAGCAAAGTCTTTTTCGACCCTTTCCTTGTTTTAGATGTGAAGCAAAAGTGAGCCAACCTGTAAACAGATGATTAATGTACCTGCATTTTGGATAGCTGCGTTCGCTCCTTTTTCTAGTAGAGCTCGAGCACATTCATAATGGCCAAGGGTAATGGCTAACATCAAAGGTGTACGGCCTGAAAAATGAAACAGGTTTAAGTAGTTCCTGATGTTACACACAGATGGATAAATCCACTGCATTCATTGAAGCTCACTGATCTAAGGATGTAATCATCTGAAAAAAAAATCCGTTTTGGTGGAATCATCAAAAGGCCTCACTTAAGTAATTTATCTAATAATTTTTGAATTCGATGTTTGAAACGTAGACTGAATTAATGAATGAATGATATGACAGCTGATGACTTACTGACCTCTCACATCGAGCTTGTCAAGCATCTCATTCGTATGTCCTTCCTCCAGCAATTCCATTAAATTCTCATAATCATTCCGGAACACAACCCAATGCAGGGGATATTCTCGTCTCAGTTCTTTTTCGTTAGTCATCATATGCTCCTTCAAATGAATTTTATTACATTTCATTACCTGAGAATATGAAATAAATCAGAAAGATTGAATCAACAATCATGTGATAAGTAACTGCCTCCGATCAATGATGGTTTGCTAGGAAATACTTAGGTTTCTTATTTCCTGACATAGTAAGCAATTATCTGTTACAACCGGACAGAATGCCCGCCACACGTAAGGCGTAAGACGGAGCTGATGAGAAGTATTCAATTTCACAGAGAAGCATAGCATCAGCAAATGAGCGGCAATTTAAACTGTGGAAGTCATCGGTACGCAGCGTAAGATTGTCCGCGTGCGCTCGCTGTATCGATCCGCCATTGCGTAGGGGGAGGAAAGGGCAGCCGGGGGCACAGACACATTCTCGAGCATACACACACACACATACACACAAACACACACGAACATACACACATATACATATACTCACATACACACACATACGAGTATACAAATATGTACACTCACATGCATACAGACGCAGACGAACATGTACACTCACATACATACATACACACACACATATATGCATAGACAGAAAGCACACCCATTGTGTGTATGTTGTGGATTGGGAGCATCGCGGGCAGACACGGCCTTCGTTGGCAGAGCCACACCTCTGCGTTCTCCCACCATGCATTCGCTTCTTCTCCTCGTTCGCCATACTATTTCGTCACTCTCTTCCACCTATCTTTCATCATTACAATGATGATTTTGTATATTTATTATAACGTGTGATGTACCAAATGAGGTCATAGAAAGGTCAGGCATAAGTCCGGCTAGGCCTCATGAAAGTTATACCAGGAAGACTTGAAATTGAGAATTTTCATTCATATGTTCATTCCGCCTATACGTTTGAATTTGGATGTGACACTAAAACGGTACTACTGATATCAATAAGACCCGATTACCTGTTGATCGGATGGTGACCTTAGCCCACTACGTTTAATGTCCTACTACAATTTCCGAAATGCATTCTAAAATGCTAAATCCTACGTGAGATTATCGTTTTTTTGAAGCTTCCATTAAATTAATATCATTTGTGACCCATATTTCTATTTAATGTTGAAATTTTGTGGTGTTTCTAGAAGTTGGCGGAAAGGTTCATTATCCGCAAGTATTTTCCCATTTCATTTACTCACTTCTTATTGCCCGATAGCTGTCATTATTAGTCAAAAATGAGCTTTTCGGACCGATCTACAAACTTTTCCGAATCTTTCTTTACTTTTATATCAGATTTACTTTGCTTAGTTCCATTTGAGATATTAATTGAAGACTGCTCCACATCTTTACTGAGAGCTTCTGGAATAAATCGAGAATGGGAGGGAGTCCTTATCCCAACTGTTGATGCAAGCATGAAGAACTGCACGACGATAAAAACATTGCTTTTCCGTAGAGATAATATAAAATTCAGAAATCAAAACATTCTATCAACAAAGCACTATTAATATTACTGTCATTGATGTGATTATAGCGCTATTTGAAATCTGATAAGATTGAAATTTGCATGTAATCAAAGAAGGGTACTTTTTCTCGCTGGAACTCGCTGAGGTCAAGGTTCAGTTGATTCCTCCCATTTTTCATAGATAGGTTATGTCGGCTTGATTTGTGGCAGTCGAAAAATGGACTGACAGTGAAATTGATGCAACGAACGGCTCCACTTTTCCGGACTGAAACCTAAAAATTTGTATCATTCATTTAAGTTCAATTCGGTTAATGGCCAGCATTTCAAATAATTCTTTTCTTATTTCTTTCGGGACCTTGAAATTTAAATTCATCATTAATGGATTTGAAATTGATGTCATTTGCGAGTGTATCGGCTATATGTCTCTTTCCAGCGCTTGAATTCAAGAAACGAGTACCACAAATTTAACATCAATCTTCACTGAATAGCATCATCAGTGCTTGCTTGATTTTAAAATTGCTGCAAAATTTGTGTTAGATTTTAGAAATTTTGAAACTCTGAATTTAGCTAATTTCAACGTGTAGGAATGAATTTGCAAGAAAAAAAAAGAAGAGTGATACTCAAAAAGAGAACATTAATTTCAATTTTGCTAAGTTGCTGAAGAGAGAAGGTATCGGGACATGAATTAATTTAGGAAGTTGGACATCAGAAAGACCTGTTTAGTTTTGTTTAATCTCAAGTGAAATTGGGTAGAGGCCAGTTCCATTTAATCGGAATCAAATTTCAATTGAAACATTCACTCTTTTTTAGCTTTCCTTTTTTAATCCTTTATGGCCAAGAAGTATTTGTTTGGAGGTCATTGCGAAATATTGATAATTAAAAAAAAACGAAGTCCTTCAAAACCCTTGAATCGATACTGTTCAGCAATTTAAAAATTTAACCAGCAAGTTAATAATTAGCTCGCTCGTACCTTCTGAGACTTATCTTCTGCAATGTTAGTGACTTCACAGAAGTGTCAGAATGTTCTTAGTGGTTGACCTTTGATTCCTATACATTATTACACCTTAACAATGGATGGAAGGCAAAACTGCGACAAAATCGTTTATGTTTGGTAATACTAATTAGGAACTAATCTAAATGTTTTGCTTCTGAAAAAAATGTAAATTAATAGGACACAAGACATTCTAGCAAAAAGTAAGATTAATGAAATAGATCGAATTTTCATACACTTTCAACCATAATGGAGAGGGGAAATTTATTTGAGATACATTTCTGTTTATATTATGCAAATCTGGAATGGAAATTTTCTGTTACATACACCAATCTTTCCTGTTCTTCAGAATGGCTTAGTGCTAATTTCATTCCTATTCAAATTATTGCGGTATTCGTGTAACGCTGAACGGAGAGCTCTCTCTCTCTCTCTCTCTCTCTCTCTCTTTCTCTCTCTCTCTCTCTCTTTCTCTCTCTTTCTCTCTCTCTTTCTCAGATCCATTTTCATTTTATTTGTTAAAAAAAATTTCAAGTTTTCGATATTTTTTGTAGGCAATCATTTTTGGTCAAAGTAGAATGCGAGAATCGGCGAAGCCGCCAGTACGTGGCAAGACGTCACCGTATGGATTCTTTGTGAAAATGTGTTATGAAGAACATAAGAAGAAATATCCGAATGAAAATGTTCAAGTGACTGAAATAAGCAAAAAGTGCTCAGAAAAGTGGAAGGTAATCCTCTTTAGAACATTGCTTGAATACCTCAGGGTAAGGATAGCAAAAATGGGTAACATTTTCTTCGATGAAGCATAAACCTTGAGGAATGAAGCGCTTGCATATTTAATTATGTCAATCTAAGCAGTAGACATGGATGTTAATTTACCCAGGATTATTTGAGATTGTCTCAGTCGAATTGCTATCAATTTGATCTTGCTAATGTGGAATTTCTACTGTAAAGATGTTTGATCTTTTAAAAATTTTTCCGAATTTAAAGAAGCATTGAAGATTCTCAGTTTAACAGTACAAAGCATTTCTGCACAAAGGGTTTAGACATAAAATTTTGTCATTTTTTAATATGAGGTTGTCTAAATAAAGAATGTCGTTCATATTTGCAATGTCTCATCGATATTTACTGTTCTAATTGCAGACTATGTCTGATGATGAAAAACGGAGGTTCTTTGAGTTGGCACAAAAAGATGCAGAACGCTATCAAGCTGAGGTTGCTGCATACGGTGGAGAAGATGCGTTACGTAAACGAAAACGTGTCAAGAAAGATCCGAATGCGCCGAAACGAGCCTTGTAAGATGATATTTAATCTTCCATTCAATCGTAAATTTAAATTTTAAGATGTAAAACGGAATCTAATTGACTTAATTGTGCATTTCAGATCCGCCTTCTTTTTCTTCTCTCATGACAAGCGGCCTGAGGTGCAACAACAACATCCTGAATGGAAAGTTGGGCAGGTAGCTCAGGAGTTGGGTCGATTCTGGAAAGCGCTGGGTGAAGAAGAACGAGCTGTATACGAACGAAAAGCACTGGAAGATAAAGAACGATATGCTGAGGTATTATTAAGAGTCAAATGAGAAATGGAAATTTTGGAAGGCTTTTGCAAGTCGTATCATTTGTTCAGTCATTAGATAACCTGTCGCCTAATCGTACTGCTTGTGTCTTTCTTGCTGCGATAAAATAAAAATTACAGAAATTTGTTTGGATGGATTTTTGATGATCGACAAAAATGTGACTGATTTGAACGTATTTAAGTCGTTACATTGATTTTAGTCTGTGAATTTCAATTTGTAGGAGATGCGAAACTACAAGGGAACACCAGTGCAAACGATAACATCCATGAAAATGCCAATGATGGGAACTGTTGAAGGTGTTCCAAACAGTGGAATGATGCAGTTGGGAGTACCGCCACCACATGCCCAACAAATGGTTCAGCAACAAGAAGTGAATGATGAAGGTGCCGAGGAGTGAAATCTTCAATATTATTTCGAAGTCTCATACAAATAGAAAAGTTTTCGTCATATGAAGTGTGTGTTTGGTACACTTGCAATTGGGTTTTCATCAGTGGATTGGTTATTTCATTAGATGAAAAATAGGCAAGGGTGAGAAGTTCAAAGAGTCATAAAATTTAATCGGTTTCTGATATGAATTTAATCATTCTTTCCTACTGAAACATTATGATACCGAATTAGATATTTTTGACAAAAAGCGATTTTGCAAGATTACTATAATTAAGAAATAAATAAAAAAACATTGAAAATAAAATAACAAATCTCTCCCGCATTTTTAGTACCAGTACACTATGGTGTGTATATCCATTAATTTTTGTTGTTTTCTTTGTTATAGTGAAAAAAAAAGAAATGATCTATTATAATTGGCAGTTATAAAATGTGGATTGTAAATACAAGTTCAAAGCATTACAAATACATTGTTTCCTGGAATGCTGTTTGTTTTAATTTCTTCCTGCATCTTTTTTTGTTCCAAGTGTTTTAACGAAAATGAATATAATATGATAAAGAGGGAAAAAAATGAGCATAAAATGAAAAACATATGCTATGGTTCTACAAATTTTTATAATAATTTCGAGAATTTTTTCTTATAACTGCTTGGATATTCTTTGTAGGCTTTTTTTCTATCTCCATCTTTGCGTTACCTATGTAGTTTCATTACTTTCAATCTTAATAAATTTTCATTCTTTGGTAGGGTCTATTATTACTCAACAAATAAAATTTTTGCTCTGTTATGTAAGATTAAAGAGATGGATCGTAATTCGCAACCTTTCATTCTTATATTGCATAAATCGTTACATTACGCGGTCCTCATTTCATCTGTTGGATTGGCATTCCGTTCAATTTTTCAATGAATCTCTGCTACCTATTTATTAACCGTTTCATTGAGCAGCACTATTACTTGTCATACTTGTAGTGGTGACAGAAGATTTGATAATTTTTTTAATTCATTCATCCTGGAACTTTGATTCATGGAGCGGAGAATTCTTAGATGTAAACCCATTTTTTCCTCAAAATTTACCTCAGACAAAAGGAAACAGGCTTTTAAGACATTTTTCAACAAAGTAGTTATTTACTCAATGACTTCATATAAATGAATTGAATACGTATTACTAATATTTTAATGTATTGGAAGTTACATTAGCATTGCTACATATATATTGTCTTGTCTTTTTTATTTTCTCATTTCTCAAATTCTTATGCCTCTGAATCTTTAAAGTAATTCAAAAGTTTCCCCGCATATCACTAGCTTTCGTATGAGGAAATGCTTACTCCTTTATGAATTACCTGATCCTGGAACTTTCCTAACTTACATTCCCTTATAAGAAATCAAATCTCCAATCCCAACGCCAACATGCCGTCTACTACTCAATTTCAGATTTATTGCAGGCGAAAACGCAATAAAGTATGCTTTATCTCCAGCCGCCCAACTTACACCAAATCAAACCGATTTTATAAATTTATCTTTAAGCACAACGAAACAAACTTGAAATACACGTGTAAAAGTATAAAATTTAACGAACGTAAGGAGTGTTTTGCGCCTTATTGACACCGAAAGTTCAAAAAGTGCCTCTTCAACATGTTTAATCAAATTTTGAAGAAAAAAATTCCAGCAAAACATTCAATTGAGGTGAGCGACAGCAAGGCGCAGAAATAATACTATAAACAATATAAAACATAAACACTTCAAACAATTTATATATTATTTTTCTGGTTAGTACTCAAAAACGAAGGAAAATAAATTAAAGGGAATTTAAAAATGTACTTAAGAAGGTAAATTTGGGTGCACAGCAAGATAGGATTTAGCACAATATCATCGCAAAGGAAAAATAAGAATCATCACAAGAATGACTTCGAACCGCACTACAATATCACAAAGTAGACCAGAAACGGGGGAAATGATATAATATCGTAGCCGAAGGAAAATTGCAAATTCATCCCACTGGCAACCGAATTCCCAAAATCTGGCAGTTCTAAAAAGTAGAATGAATGAGGGATTCCTCCCAAGTAAACTTCAAATATTCAAAAATACGACAGAAACAACAAATGAAAGCACGTGAACATTCATATACACTATGAAATTTATCAATATACAAAGACCAAAACAATTGCTAGAAAAACATTAAATGCAAAAAAAAGCGTTCTGGTGATATATGTTCATGACATTTCGGATCAAACAATTGTAGTCAAAAAAAAGTATTATCGAAACCGAAATATTATCGATTGTTGGCATTATCATAAAAAGAAAGAATAAACGACAATTAAAAATAGATAAGTTCCAGTACAAAATAAATCGTTTCTTATTATACTTCGGAATACACACAACTATTTCAAATAACCCAATCATCTCAAACATGCAGTATATCATAGAAATACTACTGATTACCCGTCAAAAAATCTTCACAACCATAATCCTGGTTTAAGTTACGTATAATTTTTGAAAAGAAAAATTCACAACTGTATAAAAGATTACTCATCTATTTGAAGTTACTCTAGTCAAGCACAAATCATTCGCTCTACAATTAAAAGAAGTTGAATTTATTACTCGATTACACCTACAGAAAGCTTCTGCAAAGCAAATAAATTTTGAATTTGTATTTGTAATAGAAAAGGCTACAAAATGACGAAATTTTGGAATGGAAAAAGCAAATGACTCTGAAACAATTTAAATAAAGGAAGTAAGTTCCCAAAGAAAAATACCAATACCCAGAATGAAATTTTGATATAATTTACAAAATGTCACAAAAAAATGAGATGGAAATGAGTTTCTAAACCAATACAGTTCATGAATGATCAGTACCTTTGGTAAATCAAGAAATACTAAAATTTCATATGTAAATATGCAAGTCATCAAGTTTTGTATATACCAAGTATTAATATACCGCTTCTGGGGTTATTCTTCTGAAAAATAATCCCGATAATCTACTAGCTAATATCCAAATAACTGTGATAATTAAAGCCTATGCCTAAAAGTTCGGAAAATAAAGGCATACTTCCGATTCTCCAGAGGTCCAATAATCTTATTACAAGAAACTTTTGAGGCATATGATTAATTCCGACATGACTTTTTCAAAGAATTAGTTAAGAAAATATCTCTAAAATATCTCAAAATCATGAATGCAAAACATAATATATAATTCACATTAACAAAAATGGAAAATTCAAACTTTCAAAAATTAAATATTAAAAATAAAAATCAGCTGCCCGGTGCTTTTAAAACAAGAATAAGATTTAAATCCGAAACATTTAAATAAAGAACAAACCTTTTGAGACATACATAATATAAACCATCGCCACATGTGCAGGACTAAAAATTCTAAATTATAGAACAAGCAAACGAAGACGCAAGTAACCTAACTTTTCACCAAAATAATATGAAATCAAAACATGTACAAACATGGAAAAATGTATCAAAGCCATAATTTAGTCAAAAATACATTAAGACGATCTGTACATCACAAAATCTGCACACATCAATTTTTCTTTTTCAAGTTTGGGAAAATTACGAATGATTGAAAGAGAGTATATAAATAAAATGGAATAATTTTCCAGAAGTTCTTTTCTTGATAAGGAAATTATATACAAGCAATTTAATAAAATTATATACAAAAATAATTCATGGAAAAGACTTGTGAATAAAATAACCAATAACCAATGCACTGTTGGACTGGTAGATTAAAATCAAAGACCAAAATTGAAGTATATAATAAATCAATAGAAGTAATAATTTAAAATTTTCACTGGTTACCCCATTCCAAAATCTCTCTAAACATGTCGTGAAACTTAAATAATTTTTCGTCAACTTGTCACCAATTATTTGAGAGAAGATTTTAGCACACAAGACACCAAAAAATGATGTGGTAAAAAAAGAATAATTACAAGAGTCACATGAAAACAATACCCTGTACAAATAAGCTTTGTACTGATTGAAAATTGTGTTTACAACAGCTGTTGCGGAAATGATGATGATGGTGATAATCGTTCTTTTTCCGCACGGTATTCCGCACGAAGCCATGTTACTGCTGTCGCCAAGTATTCTGATAATGAATGTAAACTGAAGTCAACAGTCAATGGTCCACATATTTTGTCCAAATGTTTTACCATATCTGCGGAAAAAATCAAGATTAAAAATTGATTCAGGCGTATTATGAATACAATCAACCTTAGTGCTCGTTTTTTAAATTTATTCCAAATGATATTAATTTACTTAGTCAATTTATTTTAAAATACCGAGCATTTTTACTAAAAAAAGTAGAATATGAGTCTGCATGAAAGTACTGCAATTGAGAATGAGATATCTCAAATTTCTAGTATACTGAAATCATTCCTGACGATTTGTCATTAAATTTTCTTAAAGTCCTAAAAACTTCATCAAATTCACGTCGCATTGCTAACCTTGTTCAAGACTGTTCATTTTGGTTGATGTCTGTTTCCATAACCGATCAGACCACATCAAATGATGAAGAATGCTAAGTTGCGAACGATGAGCTTGATAAATACAAACTGGCACGTTGATCTGGAACGAATTTTTTCAAAAAAAGCATGTGAACATAGTTCAATGTACATTAAAAGTTTCTAGACACTACTTTTTAATTCGAAATTATGCTGCATATGCTTATCCAATTATTTGCATCCACAATAATTTATCGTGAGATAAGCTGATGTTCGAACAAGGACTCACTTCCTTTTGACGTTCACCATGGCCACTGTTTGTTGATGAAGCCGGTGAAGGAGTTTCTGTATTGACAGATGAACCGCCCTGTGAACTGACTGATGCAGCACCATCGTTGCGCATTGCTGCAGCGTCCAATTCAGTCAATTGCGGTTCCCATTTTGTCAATGCGCCAAAGTTGGACATACAACTCTAAATATTTGAAATTCTGGATTTTTAAATGATGAGCAGGAATTCTATGAACTTTTTCACTGATTTAGCAAGCATAGAAGTCGAATATTCGATTAGAAAAATTTGCCAACGATGTTAAAACTCATAAATCTATGTTCATCAACACATTTATGACATAGTTTTAGGTACTGAGCCTCATTTAACATTTCAAAATTCCATGATGCACACTAATGCACCGGAAACAATTTTTCTATATGTACCAATAATGAGTAGGAAACTAAACAAATGAGTACTAAAAGTATAAGTAACGAGGCAAGCTAAGCCAAATGAAGGCTCTTGATGACATGTTAGAGTTCTAGTAATGAACTTACTCCCATTTTGAGCGAATAGAGATAGTAATTTAGCACAGCTTGTACCCGAAATGATAATATTCTAAATCGACTAATAAAATGTCGCTCCAGCGATGATAGACTAGATGCGGATGCACCTGACCATTTGATAATTGTTCTGAAGATAATGTTTGTTACAACATAAAAAGTTGATCGGTTAATTAAGAAATAAATCAAAATTATAACGGTAACCAGAGTTCGCAAGCTACAGAAATTGGGACAATTTGAAGAATCTGTAATTCAACAAATGTACCTCGATCACTCCGTTGTTTTATTCAAAAAGTGCGACAATAATATTGTTGACAGGGTTCAGAGAAGACAAGGTTCAAGTCATAAACATACAAACTTTAATTTATGAGAAAATTCCTCAGAAGTTGAATGCTTCAAATCCAAAACCCACTTCATCAATTCAGCGCTATCCCGCGCTATTGTGTACTGTCGTTGTCTGTTTTCTCGTTCTGTAGCTGATGAAAGTATAAAATATACAGCGGCATCCATATAAGCGAGAGTTTTTCGTATATGATCACCATTCTGGAAAATTTCCCGATTTTTATAATTTGATAATTGGAAAAATTGATAATACAAATACAAGACATGGGAAAACTTTATAAACTAGAAATTATAAACTTTATAAACTAGATTACCAAAATTCGATGAGCTTTATTTACCTCTTTATCAGCTTTATGTTTTAATGGTCGGGCAACTTCATCCAGATAATAATTAGCACATTTATATGTACCATCGTCATTCTTTTCTAATACTGTTTTCTTTGTTGGTATTGTATGACTTCTGCAGCAAATAAAATCACCACCAATTTCCTAAAACTTATTTAATACTTAAAAAGTTGCTTTCAAAGAAAGTCCAATAAAAGGTGAGCTAAGGAAAAACAATTTGAAAAATGCAAAAAAGATTTGCAAGTTGAAAAGGTCATCAACACACAAATGTCCAGAAAACTAACTGTAGAAAATCCACTGTAGAAAAAAATCCAGACTAATGACTTATTTAGATGCTCAAAATCAATGTCCCCATTCATAATCCTCAGCTCTATGATCGTGCATTCGCTCCTGTTTTAGTATGTCATAAGCCGACATAAAACTATTCTATTGTATGCACCCAAAACAAAATTATTAATGTTACCATACAACAAAGCGTTATCACCCCGCTAAATAATCAACAATATAAATAAAATCAGTTACCTGGACTCCATCAACAAATTTATTGCCTGAACACGTATCTTTTTTAGACTTCTTTGCTGGTGGAGCCTCGCCATCTTTGCATTTCGAAGTTTTCGCAACTTTAACGCGCATGTTGTCGACTTCACTGCTATTATTACTAGCATTTCTTATAGCAGCGTCGTTCACCTGCTTTTTTTTTAAATCGCGCAGTTGTGTTGTTGCGGTACCATCACCAGGCTGACCATTCAATCCGTCACAATCTTTCGTGAGAGATGTAGCGGAGTTCTCTTTTTCTTTGGGATGCTCACTATCCAAGCCTTCTTTCCTGTATTTTCCTTCTGGTTTACCATTTGGAACATGTGAAACAGATTTCAATTGAACGGATTTTTCTTCCAATTTAGAAGTGCTTGGCAGTTGTTCACCGCTACTATTCGGAGGAGCTGAGCTGTCTTTTCTTCTCTTTTTTTCATTTTCCTTGATGCTAGAGGTGGCAGATGAGGTAACGTATGCTTTATCGCACTGTTTTACAAATTTCTGAAATTTCAATTATTCCGAAACGGTTACTTGCCGTTGAACATTAAATTACTCAGTCAAATTTCTTCTAGATTTTTCAAACTATTCAGATTTCGATATTATAAAATTGACTTTCCCATGTTAAAAAGATATCAATAGCTGTCACTGAAGGAAAATGACCTCATTCAGCTTGTGAATCACTACTGCAATACTATCCTGTGAACCGCAAAAAAATTATACTTTGCTGTGATTAGTAAAGATTTATGATAAACAAATTTAATCTCATTCTGCCTTGGTATTTATCATGACTCCAAAATTATCGGAAATTGTTTAAATTGTTGATAAATTAGCTAAATTCCTATTTCTTCGATTAGATCACAAGTTCCAAAGTATGAATTCTTAAATCTTCAAGTAACATCCCAATACTCTATTCGTGCTTCATTCTTAGGATCATTCCTGGTTGTTAACTTTCCTCTTTAAAAATAACTAAACTAGAACAAGCTTGGAAATCCAATCTTTCTTTTTCATTGATTGCAGCTAATTATTCTAAAACTAAGTGACATATAGGTTTGATTATTTAAAATGGCTCACTCATTGGCTGTCTTACTAGTCGCTGTAAGCATAAAAATTGAAGTATGAAAAAAAAACTATTCTAGTTTTGTGAAAAAAGAATAATCTCAATCTTCTATTCAGGCTGTAAAAGTTTTCCAGAATTGAAAAAATGTTATATTTACTAGGGTATGTGTTTTTCTGTCCTCGAATTTCCATACCTTTTTGAAATCTTTCGTAGAAGATGACGATGGCGTTGCACCTGCGCTATGAATAATTTGTTTTTTGAAGTTGGCAGTGCTGTTACTATTATTATCTGTACTTTTTGAGACTGGTTTAAAATCCGAATCGTACAATTGTAAAGCTCCATCTCGTTCGTTTCTTGATGTTGGTCGCGCAGGAGGTGATAAAACATAACTCGGCAGAGCGACTGTTGACAAAAACTGTAATAATAACAATAAATTTGTATGACACTTTACATAGATTTTCAAACGCGACGGTCCAAATTTTATTTAAGACATTATCAAATCTTTGATTCATATAATTTGCGATTCATTCTGTAAATGCCTATTTTATTATCTCTCTCTGGGCCACTTCATTTCACTATTATCAATTTCTTACCTAGAAATCTACCTGTTGTGATAGAATATGAACTACCTTCTTCACTTTAAGCTATTTTTTATGACTACTTATTCCACTGGCATCATTCAACAATAACTTCACAGGTTATATATTGTCAGGTTTTTAACATTAAATAACCAGAAGTGAGAGAAAACTAACAGCAGGAGCATTCTTAATAAACACATTCTTGATTCGCAGAAGCTGTGCCGAATCTAAACGGTCAAGATTTATGATTACTGGAAGTGTTGGACCATCGTTTTTTTGTGGCTGTCGTGGTGGAGTTAAAAGTGGTGAAATATGACCTAATTCGCCAATGATAGTTTGCAAACGCCTGAAATTAAAATGAAACATAACATTCTCAGTTATCTAAACTTTGCTTCTGCTAGGAGCATATTATTAAAAAAGCTTTCCCACCCTTTCTCATGATAACCAGTAACTCTTATCTATCAAATACTTCACGATATAAAGAAGCCGAACATTTCGTTCTTAAGCAAATTGTGATCATATGGACATAATTCAGGAAACTCATTCGAATATTATTTGTGCCAAAGGCAGAAAAATCAGTATGAAAAAAAATATCTTGTATGAAAAAAATTACGGTCGATGATATTGTTCGCGATTTTGATCGCTTACTTCATCGGCAAATCCAGAATCCGGACTTTCCTGCTCTTCTTTTTCCCATTTAACTATCTTTTTTTCTACGTTTTTCAACATGTCAATAGGTCGCTTTTTTGCATTTCCATTTTCCAGTTTTTCTTCACCAAATAATTCACTAATTGTCATTCTGCTATCATCACATTCTATCTAAAGAATAGAAAAATTAAGCAAGCTGGAAGAGTTTGAGTTTATTATATTCATCTGAGTTTTAATTATCCAAATTCTTTTCAGACCAAAGTCGTCCAATAAAATCAATCAAAGTACAACTATGCCCTTATTGATAGCAGCAATATCTTCGCTTTTTGCTTGCTAAGTTTGTTTAGAAAAACTTATAATGATAAAAAATATCATTTACAAGTTTTTCTAAACAAATTTTCGTTTTAATTTTCCATGTTTGAATCAAAATACTCACTTTTGTTGTGTTGCTTGTGCATGGTTTCTGCCAATTTTCCGTATCTATGTTGTTGCAATCACTTCTACAACATTGTTTTACGAATCGATATAATTTCTATTTTAGCTTCAAATTCTTCAGCGATAGAAAGCAAAATACATGCTGAACAAAAATCGAGTTCTGGATAATAAATTTACTGAAAATACCTTCTTCTTTTCCTTTTCCGACATAAACTATCATCGGTGCGATCGGAAGCTGTCAAGGGCCTGCCTTTACCAGTGCTAGTATTTATGAAGTTAGCAGAAGATGCACCCGCTTCTGAACCTCTTACTGAATTATTTTTCCGTTCTTGATTCTGAAATTCACATTTGCTTAACGCAGATGAAACACTCAATTATTAAAAATAAAATAACTGAACTATACCATAAATGAAAGATAAAGCACTTCACCTCCGTATTTTGGATACCTGGGTTCAAAAAAACATCATCAGAAATAAACACCAATTTAGCATTAAAGATTGTGGCTTTACAACTTGGAAAGCCAAACAAAGAAAAACTTATAAGATATCTACTGATTGAAGAAACAAATTTGATGTTTCTTTCTTATAAGCAATCGGATATTCTTCTTCCTTTCACTAAATTTGTTTCTTCAATCCTTTAAAGAGAAGTAATTGTATAGACTTAGAAATATGATACTCTTCTGTGACAAAAAGGAGATGAAAAACCGAGTGGCAATATCAAAAACTGATAAACTAACCTTTTTAAATGGAAGGTTAGTATGGATTGTTGATAATGGCACATCAATAACACTTTGCATCTTCTGAAGAAAACAAATGATAATCCAATCATCAATCTTTTTACAAAGTAATTTTCAAAGTATCTTGCCTAGGGAGCATTTTTTCTTCGTTTTGGCCTAGAAAAGATGCTCATTGTGCATGACTTGTTTTAATAGCTGAAGTGACCAAAGATGAAAGTCACATAAAATGCTCGTACTCCATAAAGAATTTTGTAACAAATAATTTTCAGAGAAAGAAACATCAATATTTTCCACTCAGTAGATATTGCCAGTTAATGTAAATTAATTCAATTTACCTTTTAATATTTAATATAATTATTGATCAAGGCAAACCTCTCAAAACATTGCTTAATCGATAGTTGAACTATAGTTAACTGATCAGATTCATCGGATTTAAGAAATTTGCATTAGAAAAATGTATAACCTGTGCCATTTGAGTAGCAGTCATTTGTGATTCTGATGTTGATGATATCGATGAAGATGGCATAAAAGATGGACGTAATGGCCTAATCGGTGACTGAACAACACCAAATAGACCTGAATTATTTGGGCCATGTTGTGAGCCAACAATAATATCAGCCATCAGATCAAATGGACCAAGACCATCTGCAAAATCAATTTTTCTAAATTTGAGTTTTGCATTTCTTTTCGAATTGTTGTACTTTTTCCACATGTTGGTCGATATTCATTTTTCGAAGATGATCTTTCTCAGTGAATCATGGAAAAAGAATTATATAAACCGATAATTTGTGAAATTTGAGTTTCTTGTCAAAAATGACCGATTTGTAATGATTTTAAGTAGCGAGAAAGAACAAATAAGAAAAAATACACTCAAGAATAAAACAAATTAGCAAAGCCTTTCCGAAGTAATGAAGCAAATAACTTCAATAATTTAACACTTTACATAGAAATTTTGTTGCAGCAACAGACAACAATATTAGTTACAAAAATAAACGCCCTATTCATCTAAATTGGATCGAAGCTAAAATTTTTTCCTTGCACATTTCTTACGATGGAAATTGGTTAGGGACCTATAACACAGAGAAGGAAATGGAATGCAAAAAAAAAAAACCGCGATATTAACTTACTGTTACATATTTCTATGAGTTTATTATCTCTCAGTGCATTCATAAAAATATCTCGTCTAAAAAAAAATTTTCATTAAGGCCGAGAAAAATCAGTACCATCTAAGCTTTGCAGTATTGTTTGTGAGTATAAAAATTTGCATAAAGTTTTCAAAATCACAATTCAGTAGGTTATCTGAATGTTATATCCAATCCTCACTTATATTCCTAACTAATCCTGATGCCGCTTACTTTACCTAATTATACCCTTCCGAAACATATGTATGGTAGTTTTTAGAAGCATCGAAGACATAGAATATTCATAATAAAATGGCAAAATTAAAAATTATATAATTTTATCAGTATAATCACTTACTAACAAGATTTTCACGAATCCTTGCTATCCTTGGCTCTGAATCTTCCTCATCCATTGCCTTTGGAATCTGATTGCCTGAATCAACAGTTTCACTTTCCATTCAATCCACCTTACTTCAACTGACTGACTAATAAGAAGGTTAAATTAATCGATCGTTAATACTTTTACAGCAAGCAAAGGTAATTCGATCATTAAATTTAGCTTTTAAGGTCAGTGTAAAAATATTTTGCAGAGTTCTCACACCTTCCAGAAGTCTTCCAACCCTCCCCACCCTAAAAAATGAAATCCTCTGCCGACAGACGACAACTCCCAGAGCAGCAACAAACAAGCTCAAAAAACCTGATAGTTGCTCTCTCTCTCTCCCTCTCTCTCTATTGATTCTTCATAATATAGGCCTGTTGTAGTGCATCGGTAGATGTGTGTGTATACAGGATTGAGAGCGGAGACAGAAAGAGAAAGTGAGAGAGACAGAGAAATACAAGAGAGGGTCGATGAACACACTCACTTACCCACCTGCTCTGTCTCTCTGTCTTGCACTCTCTCCAGCACTGCTGTCAGACACGTGGAGAGATATCCCTGCGTACACTTAAAAGGCCAACATATTATCTCGCAGGTAACGCATTTACCTGCTCTCCTTCTCTCCTTCTTCCTGTCCATCTGACTCTCCGATATCCACCATTAAAATATGATGGCAAACCTGGGAAAGGTCACACGTACGAGTAGGGGGAGGAATAAAAGGAGAAGGGGTGGGGTCAAATGTTAGAGTATGGTGCTGTAAATTGTCAGACGTAAAATAGAAAGTAAACGCTTATGTCCACTGAAGAGTGCAATTATGTATGTGTCTTTGACGCAAGCACTTCTGGTTGTTTGACCTCAATGAATTTATGAAATGGTCCGACAGAAAAGGTCAGTCAGAGTGGAATTGAGTTAAGCATTGCGGAGCATTAATCTTTTAGGTTAAAATACTAATTTCATAACAGCACTCGTATGCTACAAGAAAAAAAACACAGGCAATGAAGATGGAGTAAGCTAAAGACTTGAAGTACCATTTTAATTTTAATCATCGGATTCTTTTGTTAGCTCTTTCAGATCTTTCTAATGTACATTTTACTTCTGAGTATTCATCTACTGCTCTCTTTGTTTCATTTACTTATCAAATAAGGTAGGCGAATGCTTATTATTGTTGGCGCTTAATCGAATATTTCAATCATTCCTTCATTGTAAATCAACTAGTTTGTCACTCTCATATCAGAGGATAGAAAAACATTCGGGAAAAAATAAAAAATCAATAAGAGATGCTATCTCAAATAACTTGATAGGAGAGAAAATGAAACAAAGGTCAGAAATGAAGTTTAGAAGAGAGCAGGGAACAATCCTCGACCGTTTCACTGTTGTTGAAGGATTACAACTATGATGAAAGAGGGCGGGGATGATCCTCGGGAAGATTTATGGTATGAGAGAGGGCAGTGGCGGTATCACCTCTCCAGAAATGGAAAGAGATTTCCTCTTTAATTTTCATCCATTCCAATTCATCACATTACTTCCATGTTAATACTCTTGAACAATTTTCATTTGATTAAAATTAAATGATAAGTCATTATTAGTTACTAAACTAATTTCGATATTGGTTTATCGATTTAATGTGTAATTGTTCGATTGTCCATCCTGGAAGGGCATTAAATGCGATATTAAATATGTTAACAGATAAGATAACAGTAATCAGTACAATAAAATAGGTGAGGGATTTGCTTTAAAAAAGAAAACGATAAAGCTAATTCAATCAATTAAAAAAAAGAAATAATGAATAGTTGGATTGCTCGATTTTGTTCAACTATAAATTAATTTCGAGTAAGTTTGAATAAAAGTCTTTGGAAGTAAAATATTTGATTAGCAAATAATTGAAGTGAAAAAAAAATTCAGAGATGACAAAAATATAATTTTTGATGAAAGCTATTTGAAACAAATTTGCTCTGTTTAATACTTTTTTTGCAACAGAAACAAAATAATGAAATTGGTGATATAAACTTATCGCGCGTAGTGGTAACAATGGCAGAAAATGAGCACTAATAATTTCACACGTAAATTGACGTATTTTATTCAGCTAATTTTTTACCTACTTTAATTCCAATTTTCATTCAGTTATAGGCTATATGTTATTAATTAAATTGACGTTCATGCTTTCGCAATATGTAAATCAAAGATGAATTAAAAATTATGAAATAGTGGAATAAAATTTTACTAAATTTCAACGAAAGCATCGTAATCTATCATCATTTTACCACAAATATATGCAAATAAGTTGCTAAAGCATTCTTATCATAAACTAAATGAAAGCAGAACGAAAGTGAGGAAAGGAAAGAGTAAATAAAAGATTGAATGGGGCGCTGTTTGTTATCCATCCATCTGCGCTTCCCTATGTCATTATTATTAGCCAATCAATCATCCTTTTCAATAAGCAGAAAAAAACGCATTTTTAGAAGCAACAAAAATATTTACTTATCATACTTATATTATCAAAAGAGATTGCCGACTTATAACGCTTTTATTTAAAATGAAATAGCAAAAGTAATCATTTTCATAAATGTGAATAAATTATTTTGAAAAAAAAAGGCTAATATGAAATCCTTTTATAATAATCATCAACATAAACATTAATTTGGCAAAAAAGATCATGAAAAAAAAAAACTACTGCATATTTGATCAAACATTATATTTATTTACAATGAACGATCAGAGATCAGGCGAGACAAAGTCAATTTGGAAATCAATTGCTGTTATATACATACTTCGCAAAAGATGCATTACTTTTATGTAAAATTATAATCTATGAAAATCATTCGTACTTCCTACTTTCATCATTCGTCATCATTTGACATTTTTAATTCTCACAACGACTCTCGCCTTTAACAAAATTTCATTTCATTTTATTCTCATTAATTATTAGTAAGAATAAATAAAAGTAACAGGAATAGAATTAATTAGCAAAAAAATCTTTCATTGAAATTTTCTACCTGACATCAATAATTTTGATTGGTCATTCTTATTCAAGACTAACAAAAAAAAGAAAGAATTTAAAATAATAATGGATGATAACAATCAAATAAAGAAAATTATTTCCCTTCTCATATAAAGTAATTACTTATCTTTCTTCGTCGGATCAGAAATGAGTAGAAAATAATCAAAAATAGATAAATATATATATAGTTAGAACTGGAAGATTAAGAACTTTAAGCTTAAATAAGTTTTCAGCTCTGAAAAATCTTTTCAACGGTACTCGTTGTCAAATTTAACACATAAAAAAATTCTTTTTTAAAATTTCATCAGTTGAGAAAGAGAGAGAGAGAGAGTTTATAAATGTTTTGTGAGAGTGAAAAAAATTTTGTGTATTAATTTGATTTATCCCATCCTTAAAATTTTAATACATAATGTATATTGAATAAGAATGAAATGATGAAAACAGCTAAAATGGAATCAGTGAGAAAAGGTTCGACATTTTTGCTTGCAATTTCATCTGCTTTCAAAATTAGAATGAAAATTACTTAAATCTGCTCAAAAATTGAATTCGATTTCCGATTTGTTCCAATTGAGTTCATTTTTTAAATAATTATATTCAATTAATTTGTGAGGATTCGGCTGTTTACCGTTGGACAAAATCGATGGAAAACATAATAATTTGAAATTTAATATTAAAAATAAAATTTTTGAAAAATAAAATTCTAAATAAATGTACTATCATTAGTAAATTTGCATTTTAGCAAATATCTTTTTGTGATCGTAAAATTATATTGAAAAAATTTTTTGAATGTAATTTAGAAAAAGAAAAATTGCGTGTGATACGAAAAAGAAATAGGCGGTATTGTCACCTTAAAATGCATTGTTGACCAAAACATTGCTAATGCTTATTTTATCGAAAATTCATTTATTTATTTAAAAAATGATTTGAGTCATACAAGCTAAATAAGTTCATGCTGGTAATCGATTTTATTACACATAAAATTGAATAACTGAACGGAAATCATTTTAAAATTTTAAGCTTACTTCTAACGGGCGATTAATACAACTATCGGCCAATTCTATTATTTCAAAGATGAAAAACCTAAATTTTAAATTTTGTTGAGAAATAACAATTTGAATGATTTACAGTTGAAAATCTAATTCTTCTTATATTTCATTAATGTGTTTGTTGTTTCAACAATAATTTTTTAGACAATAACAAAATTGATTTTTGACCGATATTCAGATCATTGTTCCATCATTAAGCTCCTAGAAAATGTATGTACCATTTGGATCATAAATGGTTTGAAAAACTGATATTGAAACTGGATAGAAAAAAAATATACTAAACAATGAGCCTGGAAGGTAGAAGAAAAATTTTAGTAAACGGCAATCGATTTTAATATTTTAACTGATTGATTTAAACCATAATTTTATTAATAATCAAAACTCACATTGAGAATTTTCAAACATTAAACACATCCAAATTATCGATTAATTTAATTTACTTTTAAATTATCCATTAATTTATTTTTATATATTTGGCTACAATTAAAATGGATGAAATTTTTTGCATGAGAAAAGTTTATATGTTTGAGTCGATTATAAATAAGTGAATTCTTACAACGATTTGTTAATGATACTAATTAATCATTACAGTTTAAAAATGATTTTCATTTTACACAAATTTCATGTAATTATTTTATTCAACAATGACGATCATATTGATTGATATAATAACATTTAGAGCATTTTAAAAGACAAATGTTTTCGTTTTTTTTTTTTGATGAGAATTATTTGTTATAGTGCTGTTTCCAATCAGTGAATTAGAATACGATTTAATTTCCGGTTGATAAAATGGATTGCCGATTTTAATCAATCGATTGAAGGTCTTCTCGATCATCATTCCCGCCTACTATATGTAACTGGAAAGTTTTCATTTATGCCATTAAAATTTTTTTCGAAAATTTGAAATAAATATTCGTCAAGCTAATAAACGAACGATTTAGTAATGAATAATGCGAACTAATTAAAGATGAAATAAGCTTGCCCATAACTTCCATAATATTAGTTAATTAGTGCAATTTATAACTTTTTTTTCTTTTCACATGACAATTAATTAATTTTAAGAGAAATTTGTAGTGAAGAATAATCCTGCAGATTGTATAAATTTGAATTTGAACATTTGAAGAGATGAATGAATATGAAATGTTGATGAATTATATTCGGAATAAATTAGAGTTATCAAAATTCACAATTCTTATTAATTTATTTCTGAGCTCATTCACTGATAACTATTATAAATGATAAGCCGTACTGTTTGTATCACAGTGATAAGATGATTTTAGTTAAATTTGGAGCAAATTCTAAGCAATCAAAGATGTGCATTGATATCAGGAAGTCCACGTATATACTTCAAGAGAAACATTACGAAGAAAGAGAGAGAGAGAGAGGGAGAGAGAGATGCCTCATCTCGTCTCCTTTCGTCCAATCAGTTCTTTTTTCCCATTTCTCAGCACTCTATCGATCGAGAAGTTCAGCAGGGAACGTTGCACAATACGGCGTAACAAAATTGTTTGTATTTAAAGGGATTGGAAATGTCTGAAAAGCAAGTATGACCTCTCTTAATTGTGCTAAATCAGAAGAGGTCAACTTTAACAAGTGGCCATATTTGGAATCGAAAATGGTGGGAGCATAAAATAAGGAAATAAAAGCTGAAACATGGAATAGCCTGAAGATGAATTGAATTAAATATAATTTTTTTGGATTCAAAAGTTATTACCTTGTTTGCTATGAAATTTTTTTAAAAAGAAGAAATTATTATAATTACAATTAACTGGAATTCTTTTTTTGTTTCTGTTCATACAATGCGCAAAGGAATATGCAAAACAGAATTAATTTTATAAGCAATTTTGATTTTAAATCATAATTTAAATGATAGATCGGTTATATTAGCAGCACTGACATTTTTTGAGAAATCTTTTCACAAAAAAATTTTAATTATTATCATTTTCAGGAATAGTAATAATAGGAAAGTTATGATCAATGATCAACACGGGATTGGTCGTCAATTGCTTCCAATCATTTTGCTAAAAATCAGATCGATATGAAAATATCGTTATTCTCTTTATTAGAATAATTAAAAATTCATTGATATGAATATCAAATTTTAAACAAATTACTGTAAACTAAATCATTTCATTACCACATCAAACGTATCAGTAAAGAGAAAAGGAAAGAGAAGAGTGGAAAAGTTTTGTGACATAAGTGATGAAAAGGTAGAATATTCTCGTTTGCATCAGCTTGGAAAGCTTCCATTGATCTATTTTTCATTATCCAAGAATTAAATTCATTATAATTTTAAGAGGAATAATTAAGCTTTTGAAAATACGATCTTCTCTGTGGTTGCTCTCATCAATTGGAATTTGAATAAATTGAAAAAGATAAAATCATCTGGTATTTGGATCATATATGTTGGACATAATTCTACATGAGAAAGAATTTTGATGGACAAGATAAAAGAGCTTTCTTAATTGGCTGCAACGTTTCAAATTAGGATGATGTGTGGAAAATTTTGAAATTTTTAGATTATTTCAATTTATTTATATTTATGCAACAATTTATTTTAACAAATTTAATTTTTAGACAGGAATTAGAATTTATTATTAATTCTAGCGCAACAAAACTGTTGGCATGCTTTAAGTTTTTATAGCAAATAATGTTAGGTTAGATGTGTTTTCTAAAGGTTTGTAATTTGAAACTTTCAACGAAGAAACGGATGTTCAATCAATGATGAAAATCTGTCGGAACGAAGCTGAGTTTACCGCTAAGTTTAGGCTTGTTATAAGATAGTCTAAATTGGCCATTTTATAATTCAACACGGTAAAAAAAATAGTCTATAATCTCGGCAAAATGAAATATTGTTCAGAAATTCTTATCAGATTTGTTAATTAATTAAGTTAACATTAGGGAATTATCGGGAATATGAATAACATCTATCACGCTGAAAGCACAAGGAAGCATTGCGTAACCTTAGGATTTGTTTTTTCGTAGCGCTCTTTATGTTATATCGAGTTGGGCCATTTTTTAATGATTTTTTTGTTGGAATGAGACAAGGTCATGGGTCATAGTGGGGTTGGTCGGTCTCTTTGTTGGGTCATTGGGTGTGGAGAGGTGAGCCTGAAGACGAACACTTTGATTAGTGTTAGCGCCGCTATTTGTAATCTTCCAAAACTCTCAAAGGGCAATTTCTGGAAGAGTAGATGATCAATTGAAGAATTAAAAGAATAAGTGATTGTTGACAACAGTTCCAGTTAAGGGAGTGAGCATTGTGTAATCAAGCAGTCAGATAAGATTAAGCAACGGCAAACTTAATGTTCATTCATTTTGATATTTATCAGATAAGAGATTAAATGACGGCTGTGCGGAATTTTTGGCTAACTTATTGAAATATCTTTTCAGGAGCACCAAAAATTCCTTTATTCAAAGTCATGGATCAATAAGTGCTAGAGGTAAGTGCTAAAGGCTGATTGACTTCATTTACATCCATTTCTCTATGCTGTCATAACGTTCGTAATCTTGTTTTTTTTTCTCTTGAAATTAATTTTTATTTTCAGGTTTTTGAAAATTTCAAAAAGTTTAGATATGATGACAGATGTGCAGTCATTTAGATGGCTTCTGGGCATTTTGATCAATTTCGTAGCACTCTACCATTGTCAGAAAGCGACAAAAATTAAGTTTTCCTTGCACATTTAAAATTTAATTCAATTATTTAATTGATGACGAACACATGGGCAACTTACCAGACTCATTGACTCACATGATGGTCATGTCTTTTTTTTGTAATAAGCTAGTTTTTCGTCCAAAATAGCATGTTTTTTGAGTAGAGTTTTTAATAAGGTAAAGTCTGCGACCATGGATCTGCAAAAGAAAATAATTCCACACTAACTTTATATGAGGTCTACTACTACTCTCACGCTGTTGTTTTGTCATCTGTCTCATTTTTAGAAGTCTTAATAACAGCAAACGATGAAAAATTGCGCGATCCTGATGGGTACGAGGCTATAGCACAGTTACATCATCAAATGGATGACGATCAGTCGGGTTCCATTGATCGGTTCGAATCAACAGATGTAAGCATGCTTCATCAATAATTTCTTTTTTCTTTGTGTGGACTCATTCATACTATCAAGTTTAAAAGAATACAAACTTTTCTATAATACGATTCAGACAGTCATCCTGTTTTTTCCGCACTTTTTGAAATTTTTGTTTTGTATCTAATAAACCATTTTAATAATGCTGTAAATTTTCAGTTCTTGAAAGAAGATATGCAATTGGGAGGTTTAGATAGGGCCAAGCGAGAACGTGCTTTCCATCATAACCACGATGAATTAATAACAGTGGATGATTTATGGGAGGCGTGGTTTGCATCTGAAGAGCGCTCCTGGACAGCAGCTGATATGGTGAATTGGTTGGAAAATACAGTTCGCCTTCCGCAATACTCATCTGTTTTTATTGGAATGGAAATTGACGGTCGTGCTTTACCCAGGTCGGCTTATTGTGAGTATTCATTAATTTCTTTATTTGACATATTTTGTGTCCGAGTGCTAATTCATCTATCTCCATTGTTTTGACATCAATCGATCTTATTATTATGAAGATGTCTAATGGTATTGGTCAGTCTAAACCTCTAATTGCATAACTTCTTTCAAGAATGTTAAAGCCCGCATCGTTGTTACTAAAAAGAAAACGTATTCCCTTCCAATTAGGAAAGTAATCAGTGGTCAAATTTTCACGAATAAATTTCACTTTGGATATTTTTTTCAGAATGGCTGTTGCTAATTCTACCTATTTGTCGTCTGATTTGGGCATCAAGAATTCGGTGCATAAGCAGAAATTGCGTTTAAAGGCATTAGATGTCGTTCTTTTTGGTTTTAGCGGTTAGTTTTTTGAAAATCTTCATCGAAATTTAGAATTGGTACAATTAATTGGTTTAGACTACTACTTAGAAAATTAGTTGATTGTTTCGCACCTTTTTAGTAACTTCGAAGAAATTTTTCGGAAGGTGAATGGGAAATAAAAACAAGTCGAAAGTTTTTTCAGGCGGTAATTCGTCTCGGTTTAAAGACATCGTTTTATCAGTCTTAGTAATTGTACTAGTTACGGTGCTTCTTGTTCTCAAAATACAGCGAACACAATCCCATATGCAAATGGAGAAGTTGACGGCGAAATTATCACAGCTGAAATCAATGCAAAGCCATTTTGAAGATGTTCAGCAGAAGTGATTTTTTTGTGCAGTATTTTTAAAATTAACTTGAAAAGTAATACTTCATCCTCAATTGTTTATGTCAAGCACGAAAAGTCTGAAGCAGAATGAAATGAATGTAAAGAGCCTTTTCTTAGTCATTGTAACTCTCGGTTTAAATCGAACGATTTTTTTGCTCATGCAGGAAAGCAATTCTGAATTGATATGTTTAGATTTGAGGAAGAACAAAAAAAAAGACAGTCGAGTCGAGGTGTGCCAGAAAGCGAACAAGTTGAATCGGTTATTTTTCAAATTATGCAACAAATTTAAATGTTCTATTTAGAAATTGGCTGTCATTTCTCTTTAGAAAACTGGATTTTCAATTGTTATGCTGTTGAGTTACTATTAGGTTTATTGACTAATACTTTCAGTTGAAGTCACAACTTATGGAAGCTGAGCGCTTATTGGAAAGTTCTGGTTCGGCTCCTCTTGCTTTGCAACCACTGTTAAGAAGGTTCGTTGTTAATGTTCAATGCTGAATCAAAATAGTTACTTAAGGTTAGGATATGGGTTTGAGAGATAAGACTTGATTTAGAGTGTGCATGAATGTGTTGTGCAAAGTCTTTACAAAGCCGGATAAAATATAGTTTGGCCTGATACAGAAATTTATCCTTTTGACTAAAGATTCTATAAAGCTCGTTCATGATCTTATTAATTCTCAGCATCCCATGACGTTTAATGGATTTAAACTAGGGAGTTACAGCAAAAAGTTAAAGCGCCAACTTGTCAGGTTAGACAGACAGCCTACTTTAAGAGGTCGGAACAAAGTTTTTACTGAGGCCTTGACTGTTCTAAGGTTGCTTCATTTCAAAATGAGAGTGTGAATAGGTAGTGACTTCTAGCAAGGGAAGTTTGAATTTTTTTTTAATTGGACGAGAACAATTTTACTATTATTTAGTGTTTTCTCTCGGAATTTTAGGACCTGTGAATTAGAAGTGAGTTATGTTGGTCAGCAACGGATGGAATGTATTGCTGAGATGAGAGAAGCAATTGAACATATCGATAAACTTCGGAAAAAGCAATCAGGCATTGTTTCCTCTATCAAACTTGCTACGGGTGCTTCATCGGGAACAGATCACATCGATTCGCGCATTTTTGCTTTAAAGTATAAATTTTTAAATGAGTTATGAATATGAAAAAGATGAAATTCTTTTTCTTTATAAACCACCATTTGAGAATAGAACGAAATCATTAGCGAAATTTTTTTCTTTTTTTGCTAATATTGTTGTCAACTTTGAAGTAATTTTCAGCTTTTACTTCCGCAAAAAATGAGACAAGCAATAAAAAGACAAAAAGCAAAACTTAAGAGCTAGTTGTTGGACCTAGAGGCTCAGACAGCTTAAAAATGCAGTGTCTATTTAGTATTCATTAAGAGCCCGAATGGAGAAAATCTCATTGGCGATGAGTGAATGTCATCAGCGATGGATTGAAATTGAATCACTTTGTGGTTTCCCGTTGGTTCCTACATCAGTTACTGCTGGTAATGTTCTGATCTATTTAATATACAGATCGACATTTGGATTTCGAAAAAAAACTCCTTTGCCTAGATAATTTCAGATTGTTTGTATTTAATTAATTTTGATATTGCTTTAAAATTTCTTTTTCTGAAAATATATTTTTTTTGAAATTTATGATTATTTCTGATTTTTTTTTAAATTTATGATTAATTTATGATTATTTTATAATTTTTTTCCATACATTTTTTGCATTTGCAGAAATAATGTTTCCTTCTACAGTGCCGAGTAGTGTGTTACCAAGAAGCGGATCCTCCAGTTCGTTTTATCGTAAATCGGGTCAGTCATATTCTGGGCATTCATACTGTTAAACTAGTTTTCAGAATTTTTATTTCTCGCTGCACTGTTGGTTACCGCCAAATATAAAATGCTTAGATTTGCTCTTATTTTAAGAACTTTACTATTATTCCTAATTAATTATTGTTTGCTGAAGCTACCCTTTTGCTTCTCCATCTAAAAATTTTTCACTCAGTTTGGTTTTTTTGTTTATGACTCAAAAGCATTTTGTTGCCGGTTTGGAGAAAAGTCTTATGTTGTGCTTACATGTATTTTATGGCTTTTGTTTTATTTTTGCTAATTTTGCATTTTATATATGTATATATATATTTACTTGATCCATTATTTATTGATGAGGAAAATAGTCATCCGCTTAAAGTTCATAGAATTCAGAAAGCATTATTTTGTTTTGTTTCACCAACCCTCTTATATTCTGAGTCTTACTAACATTTTGCCGTGTTTAGTTTATGTTACCAAGCATGTTTAGATTTAGTTGGCGGTACAGTGACGGCAAGCATGGCTTCATCTTCTACATCTGGAAATAGTCCGCCTGTTATAATCGAAGCTCCTTCGGATGTTGGCGGTCTAACATCACCACCTATTTGCTCATGTACGTACGAAAGTTTTACACCTGCGGGAGCTCGATATTCGGATTATTCAAATTTGCAAAAACCCATTTACGACAATATCAGTGCTTCAAGACCTTTAAAATTTGTGACCGATAGCAATCAACCACTTCAGCATTCCATATCTGCTGTATCATTTAGCAAACCTCGGCATCTTGGATCTGTTGCCGAAATGCAGAAATCCCGAAAACAAAGCGTTGGTTCTCTTATGGGAGCTATTACTGATGCTGAGTTTTCATCCTCAGCTTCAACAGTTAATAAAGTAATTGCTCCCACTTCTTCGTCTCCAACAGCAACTGTCAATCGCTTTTTACCGTATGGTTCCTTTTTTATTTTTCATGCTTTCATTATTTGTTATATAATTCTTGTAGAAAATAGTCATAATTATTGCACTTTTGGAGCGTGCATCTTAACAACTGATGGATGAGTCGTAATCAAAATGGGTTTAAAAGCAAGTTAACATCATTTACCTAAATAACACTGAACTTGAATAATAAGTTTATTTCAATTTTTTTTTGTTGTTTTTCGTCTGTTGAATATGTTTTTGTATTTCTTATCACTATTTTAGTTTGAGTCCTTACTGCATGCTACGATAACTACTTTTCTCAAAAACTTGATTTTTTTTAAATAATGGTATGTTTATTTCAGGTTCAAGCAAGATTTAAAGTTATTGAAACGAAATGTATCAAATGTAATATTCAGATCCCCGTCATCGAATAGCAAATTAAATGGATTTGAGATGATTAAGGGAAAAAACTCCACCGATGTTTCAACAACTAGTAATAACAGAAAGTCGAAATTTGGGAGTCTATTTCACAAAGCGTCAAAAATTTAATTCTGCTGGTTTGATTCTTTTCAAAGTTCTCTTCTGTTCTTCGCACATGACTACTGTGATCTTTTTATGCTATTCCAAAGGTTTTTTCTTGTCCTCAGTGGCAGATTTTTTTTACTAATCTCTATTGCTTTATGTATATAATCTCTGAAACAAAAAAAAATGGATTCTGTTTTGGAAAATGGTAGGATAACGATTTCATTAGAAAAGAAGAACACTTTTATTTCTTCCCTGCCTTGTTTCACAGAATCGAAATTATCTAAAAGTTTCATATGCGATTTCTGTCTTACAAAACTTCTGTTTGTGATTTTTCTTGCTCTCTCAATCTCTCATTTGCCTACATTTTCCACAAGGTTCGTGAAATGTTTTTGTTGTGCAGTTCCTTTCGCATTCAATTTCAAAATTTAATTTAACCGTCGAAATAAAAAAAAGAAATATGGAGAAATCTAGAAACTTCTATCTCGGATATAATTTTTTTTGATGGATTTATCAAAGATGATAAATAGATGGATATTACATGATATAACGGTTAAAAAATAAAATAATATATAAATTCAGCAAAAATTCCTGTTTCTCTTTTCGCTGTCCATATTTTTATCTGTTAACATGGAACCAGGTAACCGTGTTCAGTCAAAAACCTCTTTGGAGAAAGAATATTTTTTGAATTTCTGCTGAATTTATTTGATCACTGTAATGGATAGTAGCAAATGCTATCACTTTGATCGATTCTCATCATAAACTTGTGGTCTCCTAAACAGAATTTCAAAAGAACTCTACATGATTCTTTCTAGAATCGCGTGAGTGTTTTAGTTTTCATTGAGTCAGTGTTTTTCATTTAATATCCGCTATAAAAATAGTGGTTACTTTTCTATGTTTCTGTGTCTTAACATGAACCTTTGGTTTTATTTCTAAAATAACTTTCTGATGAATTGAAAACTGGTTGGGCTTCAGTTTGGCTTTTTAGCTACAACACTTTATCATTGACTTTATTCTAGTCTTCAGTTTTGAACCTTTGAACAGTTTCGAATTGTTTATTTCCTATTGTAAGGGAATATTTGGTTTATTGTTAGAGATCGTACTTTTTGTTCAACCCTTGATTTTTGTTTATTTCGAATGGTTCACCAAGTGAAATTTATCTGCATTTCGGGTAACTAGAATAATACTAAATTTTGTCCCGCACAAAAAACTTATCAGTTTCTTTATTTTCTTTTCTCATAATGCCTTTTCCTCTATCGTAATTAATGCAAATTTTTTAAATGTTTAGGCCTATTTTCCGAACTTATGAACTTATGATTTTATAGAGTAGTGTGTTTATACTGTGGGTACTTTGGGTCTAAAACTCAACTAGTGCTGCAGCATTGAAAACTAAAACTTTATATATGCTCGATGGACAATGTGGTTATTTTCATCACAAATTCTCTTCTCTTATGACTCCAATTAGTGTTGAATGAACATACACCAAAGAAAAAGACGTAGTCGTTTAAATTTTTAAACAAGTTTATGTTGTTTTTTAGCTCTTGTATTAGGACTATTCGCTCAACAAATAGGTTTAGATCATTATAAGTTTTAAATTTTTATTACTCCTATAATTTCATGCAATTTATGTCATATCGTTAGAAATACGATTTTATCATCTATATTTCAATTATTAACTTATTTTTCCATATTTTTTTGATCACTTGGTGCCGGTAATATCAGTGCCTTTCGGTGATAACTTTTTTATTTTCCACATGTCTTTTGAATATTGTAAATAAAATTTATTTTGGGAAATCAGTTTTTTGTGCTGGTTCAAACGTACATTGACGTTAAATTTAATTTTGAAAAATTGATGTTCATGCATATCAATTTTGCAGTGAATTTTGGGCTACATTTAGCTAAGGAACAGAATTATTTCGCCAAAATATGAGAAATTTTTTCGAAAACAGTCCACTGGAGTTAAATATATTTAGGGAGAATATGTTATTTTAATACATAATAGAAATTCCTTAACACGACAAAAGCACTTGTTGAATAACTTTGCCTGATTCAAACCTCTTAGATGTTAATGGCATAAAATTGGTATGTGATGCCATGTATTTATTGGGATTTCCGTTTTTCTTTTTTTCAGAGTTTTGAGGAATATGACTGAGAGGAAAGAAATCAAAAACTCGAAAATAAAGGTGCTTCCTTGTAAATCAGGAATTGATCCGGAAGACAATTCAAAGGCTATACTTATTAAACACATTCCCTTTGGATTTTTTGAGAAGGAATTATTGAAATATTTCTTACAATTCGGTGCTGTTCGGCGAGTGCGACTTCCAAGAAACAAAAAGGCATGTTCATTCTTCGCAACTTAAAAATTTTGATTTGATGTTCTCCTTACAGAAATACTTAGTATATTTGTTAAATTTTTTGTTTTTCAATGCGAGATCAAAAGATTATAACCAGCTGAATATATCTTCCATCCTTAAAAGTCGAGATGCAGATACTTGAAAGTAAGTGAAAGAGATTCCGAGATTTATATGGGCTTACAGCTTTCAAAAAGATTTATTATCAATACTTGCAAATAAAATAGGAAGTATGAAAACGTATACCAAATAATATTTGGCAGATGAAATGAATGTAATACTGTCAGGAATATTTGAAATATTTAAAAGAACTATGATTGGTTAATTTTTTATTCATCTTTTTGGAAGAACCTTCCTCTTATTTTTTTGCTCTTTAATTCAGTAAAGTGACTAATATAGTTTAAATAATGAAATTACCTATATCTGCTGTCTTTGAGTAATTCAAGCATAAAATTAGTTTATGAGCATAGAAAATATCACAATGGTAAGTGGGGACTTGTCAGATAAATTACAAAGTTTTCTGACCCGTCAAAGTTGGAAACTTGTTCAATTTCATCACATCTTGCTTTTTATGAATTAAGATATAAATTTTGATCTCTAACAACTTTGATACCGCTCACATCTTATCAAAATACGCGCCGTAGAATTATTTCGTGATTTAACATAAACTTATTTGTCTGGCTTTTATATAATACACTTACTACTGTTGACAGTGTTTTATTTTCAGACCGGAAATCACAAAGGATGGGCTTTTGTACTTTTTACAGATTCTGAGGTAGCACAGTTAGCCGCTGAAGCTATGGACGGTTATCTAATGTTCGAAAAACGATTGGAATGTGGGTTTTTTCTAACGCTTATGTAACATAGATTATTTCTGTTAAGTAAAAGACTTATCTTTATTGAATTTTCGTAGATATGAAGGTCCTCATTTCAGGCAAAATAATAAAAAATAAGAATTTTCCGCCTTGTTTATGTAAAGGACCGCGAATAATTTCGCCGCCGCTAAAATATGCTAGTAGGAAGCGTCATGCGAAGAAACTAAATAAGATGCAAAGTGGATGGTGCGAAGAAATGGCGGAAGTATGCTTCATTTTCAGAATTTATGATATCCTCATAACAGAAGCATAATGTAGGGGTTAGAACTCCATTACAAAATCAAAGGGAATGAAAAAAATTAAATTCTTCCTTTTTCGTGTGTTTTAGAAACGATTGCTGAAGAAAATGAAGATTAGAAGAAATAAATTTGCTGAACTAGGTTATCAATTACCACCTATTGTTGGACTGTCGGAAACGAAGGTATTTTCGTATGATTTTTATGTTAATTCTTTACTTTCATATTTATAATATGCTCATAATTCATATGCACTGATGGACTTTAATTCATTATATTTAATAATTTCATCGGAGGAAATTTTTAAAAAGTGTGAGATTTAATGTGTTCCAGCTAAGATGCCAATTATTTGAAGCCAGTACCAGGCAAAAAAATTACTGTATGCTTTGCTACTAAAGGTCCTTTAACAGTAGTGTCCTTCTGAAATTTTAAGTTTTAAAAATGTACGCTATCACTATGGTGATGAATCTGTTTTGCTATTAGGAATCTTTTGGCAGTAATGTTCTTGTAGAACTACAACAACTTACTGAAAAAAATTTTTAACTGAAGTGAATATTATTTCGAACAAAAAAGTAGAAAAAGTAACGAACAAGGTTTAGATAATTGTTTTGCTGAGATGAATTTTTCGTTAATTTCTTTTCTTTTCAGCAAATCATGCCAATGAAGGATGAAATAAGCATAAAATCAGATGATACAGAAAGTCAAGTGAAGAGCAGTCGGATGATACAGAAAGCCAAGTCCAAGAAAGTAACGGAAATTCTCGTGACGAGAAAGATTAGAACAGATATGGTAAAAAGTCAACGAAAGCGACGAAAAGTGAAATAACATAAACAAGTCTGGAATATTCATTGACTTTATTGTATTGCTTTATAATACTATTGTACTGCAGTTATATTGTTTGTATTTTACCTCTTGCAATAAAGGTTTCAATTCGCTTTATTTCATAGGCATTTGATATTTACATTAGCTGAAGCTTCTAGTTGTAGAAAACAGACCACCGGGTCGATTATATGATGGTAAGATATTCACTACTGACTTCTATGAAGTCAGTGCAGGATTAGGACTTTGGTATGTTTATAAGTTTGGATTGTACGTAAATATTCTGGTGGAAATAATCAATAAAGTCAAAGGGAAAGTACAAGTATAGTCCGGCTGTTTAAAGCTTTCCAAATTAGGAAAATAAACAATGAAATGGGAAATTTCGGATGGATTCACGGAATGCGTTAAGAATTAGCTATCAGTAGAGAAATAGATGATTTTTTAGACTGCTTCTTATCTGACAGTATTCGCATCAACCGCAAAATATAGCACTGCTAGTAATTATGGCGCTTTTTTCATTCTCTCCTCCCTTCTGCTTTTATTCCGCCTTCGCTTTCCCTTCATTATGTCCGGTAAGTTTGTGTGTCAATACCACTGCAGGTAATCTATCAAATTTTGATTTGTTTGAGTCTCACTCAGTTCTCATGTTTTCCACCTTGCAATTTCCCAGCTTTGCAACTACCGTCAATGTTTTCCTCTACAGCCAAATACCGATTACTAATGACTTTTACTCTTTGAAATGATACGATCTATTGCACTTCAAAGAAATCGGTAATTATTAAATATGTTTCATGTAGCACTGAATCTTTTCTTATTATTTCATACTGTATTAGCAGAAATATGGCCAAAATATTATTCATTTCACAATTTATACAGAAAAAAGAAATACGACTGTGATTACCATTATAATTCTTAGTATTAATTTCATCACTAATCTCTTAGCCTCCTCTCATTTTTTTTATGACATTGATTTTGTAACATCGTACAATCATCCCTAATTGCAAATTCATTCACTTAGTATAGTTATTTTAAATAATAGACAAGCATTAATCCGATATTCAAATTAATTTCACAGTTCAGTTTCTCATCTGATCAATCGCAATATAATCGCAAATGCTAACTGACAAGATGTCACAAAAATCATTTCTGGACAATTGATGAATAATGTAAATATTCCTTATTGTATTGATTTGAAAGTTACAATTTTAATTTGATTCAGCGAAATTACAATTTATTTCGCAGCTGCATTGAGAAGTTTAAAATTGGAAACACCAACTTTTTATAAATGCGAACTAATCAAATCCTACGTAAAACGAAATTAACAGTTGCCTTAAGGATAATTTGAAATTTTAGCTTTTATTTGTTAAAGTACTACTTTTTTATTTTCTAAAACTGAAATGAAAGAAATTATTTACAAAGGCAATAATTTTCAACAAGCAGCAGTTATGGAGTCAAAGATCGACTAAAATTTCATTATGAAGATGAAAATAAATTTAAACCTAATTCCATTTCATTTGCAGACTCATCAAATTCACATAGTATTCATGCTACCAAAAAGAATTCGTGTATGGTATTTTTACAGATCCTAAAACTTCTGATAGAAATGAATTCTCTCTCTCACACAATGTTTTCTTTCTGAATCCACCGCATGTTCCTTCTCTTATCTTTCTGGAAATTCCGTATAATATTATGCACAAATAAACTTTTGAAAGTTTTTTTTTCAAATTGCAAAATTATGGTCTTCTAAATTCAATTGCATATGTCCGTCAGTTATGCAGTTAAAAATGTTGTCGAATGAAGAAGTTACACGTTTCGGCAACAAAACTGATGAAATTATTTGATAAAATCCAACAACAGCAACATTTGACAATCATGTCGGTGGTAGTGATAACAATCAAAATACTGACGACGATGATCATACCTTTTGATATGATAATGGTGCAGCAACGATTATAATGATAGAATAATGATATGTTATCAATGATGATAATACCAATACAATATGATAACAGTAGAATTAGAGTAATAATAAGGATAGAGATGATGATAATGATGATCAAATAAGAAAGCAAACAACTTTCGACATCATCTCTTCACTACTTCTCTTTTTTCTCTTATCTCTTTCTATAATGTATACCAAAAAATTATTTAATTGAAATAAAAGTGACGAAACTTGAATTTATCTACACAAACAATTATACTTTCCACAGTCGATAGTGTTTCAATTTTTATAAAGTTGTGAGAATTCATGATGAAAAGAGAGTCCACCAAATTTTTAATTACAAATTCGCGAACATTAATTAATTTAAAAAATTATGTGCTGAAGAGGAATTTCTCTCTTTATTTTCAATTATTCTCTGCAATTGTTTTTCTTGGTTTTTTTTTTCTTATTAAATTCTGCTTCAAGTGATTAGAAAATGGAATAATCAGAGATCACAATGGGCATGATATGAAGAAATAGTGTGATATTAGCACAAGTCACATCTGTATTGCATTATCTCGTTAAGAGTATATATTCCCTCACAAAAAAGAAAAAACAGCATGAAAAAAGATGAAAAATTTTTAGAAGACCAAATTATTTTCAGTTTTCAAATATTTTGGTTCAGCTATTTGAATGCAATCATTTTGCCCTAATTGTAACAAATAATCTTTCTTTAATCGCATTAATTTATGCGCAATCCGGGCAATTTTACTCGATAATTGTCGCCGTTATGTATTGAAGCAAATAATTATCTCAATTATAGATAATAGGAAGAAATAATGGAAAGTGAATATAAAGCTTCAGTTGTCTATTTACTAGAAAAGGAAAAAGCCGAAATGAAGCATCATTGCTTTGATCTTTATATATTCGAAATGATATACATACATATGTGTGTGTGTGTACTGGAGAGTGTACGTAGATGATGCAGACAAGATCAGCAAAGTGAATAAATTAATTGCTTTCTAAAATTGCGCTAAATTAGTTCGTGTAAGAACTCTTTGCGGTTGAATGAATGATATAGAGAGGGAGAAGGCATCATTCAATTACTTTTCTCGTTCGTATCAGTTTATTTTGATAATTGCTGAAATAAGAAATGAATTTATTGTCATCTTGAAAGATAAGACTTCCTTTTTTTTCTGAGAATATTTTGAAAGTAGCATTATTGCTTGGAGAGTGAAATAAAGTATACAGGTAATATAGATGGGTAATATGGAATGGAAGGCTCTGTAAATCCATCAAAATGTAACTTAATTAACTTAATTGATCTCAATGAAAGCTATGCTAAAATGATGCATTAGCTATTCATTAAGGAGACAATATTGAAGCTTATTGTTCCCTTCATCACATTTCATCAATGATAAATGACAATTGATGAAGCTTTAATGGGAGGCGGGGCTTTTTGAGAAATAAACCAATAAATTTAGAATTTAGCATGAGAATAGGAAGCTATGTGGATGTATGGAATACGGTAGGACAGTTGAGAGAAGTGAAATAGGCGTGACGACAAATTTCCATGAGATTGATAATGGGTGAAGGAGGACGAAAGGATCGAAGTGACAATGAGATGCTGCGTCTATTGCTCTTCTAAATTACTGAATTAACAATTTCCAAACAACAACCTCGATTCCTTTCGCCTTCATTCTATCACTGTTCTATCTATTTCATTCTGTCACTCATTGAATTATTATCATTGTCGTTATCGTAATTATTATCGTTATAGTTATCACCAGCATCACTATCATTTTGTTATGTTATTTGTTAATTTTATTATCATTAGAATAGATGATATTTTCTTCATTTTATTTTCATTGTTTAGTTTTTTTATTGCTACTGTTATGGTTAAATTCGTCACATATATTGTCTCCTAAATGGATACTTTGAAAATGCGGTGTTCCTGAAAAGCAATCTTTAAGTTTATGTTTTGGTATTAGGAATGCATGAGAAGAAAAGAGTACCTTTTTAACAAAGGAATGAGAAAAAAGAATTAAGAAACTTTTGCTCTCCCCCACTCAGATATTATAAGTTTAGTAAGATATAGTAGTTGATGACCATACACTAGGCCATTTTGTTGAGCCCAGCTTGTAGATGAAAAATATTATTTCGATCGCAGAATTTTTTCCACATAAAATGATAAGTCATTCTTTATAAAACTGATATATTAAAAAAATTAAAAATAAGCTGCAGTTGACTAAAGTCATACTTTGGTCTATCAAATTGATGGCACAGAAAGATTGTAATTAAGTAATTTTCAGTTTGAGGTTTTTAATATTACTGTAATTATCATTACAGTAACATTTAAGTTGAGATTGTAATAAATAACAAATTTTATGTTATTGAAATTTATATCCTTTCAGCTGATAACTAACAAATGTCTTGCTAGCTTTCATATTTGTTGTGTTCTGCTCAAATTAAATTACAAATTGTTTGCGTCATTATTTCTAAATTTTTCAAAGCGAATCATGAAAAAAATGCCGAAATTAGTATACAAATTCAGATAAACATCAACTTTTGATCCGAAATAACGATGGCGGTTGCAATAGTTCATCATTGAAGGCTGGCAAAAAAAAGAAAAAAAGGAAGAAAATTTTTGTCAACAACAAAAACCCTCACTTTACCGCTAAATTTGCAAACAAATAAAACTTTCTTCCCTTCAATGTTGAGGTTCTTTTTTATAAATTTGCATACTTCATGTTTGCATGGATAGGAAGATGAAAAGAATTAGAATTTTATGTTGCAATGATCAAGTATGCAAATATTATCAAATAAAACTATTTATTGCCTACAAATATGGAGATCACAAAAAAACTTGAAATGAACTAGTTAAAGTAATGGTAATTAAACGCATACTCGACAAGACCAGTTAAATACTATGTGATAATGCGTTATCAAATCGTTCTATTATTTAGATGGATAGCATATCAGATTCCGTTTCCGAAGGTCTCTCTTCACCGGAACTATCACACCGTAGCAGAGAATCATATCAAACAAGTTCCAAATTAAAATTCTCTATACAGAATATTCTGCGACCAGATTTTGGTAAGGTAAGAGTGTTTTCATGGCTAAAAAAATAACACGTTTATATAAAATTATTTGATTTGTAACATTCAGCATATATTTCTCTTAGAAACTCAAATATATTTTTCAAACTCTATTTCAAATTAAAAAAAAAGACTGAATAAGATTTAGAAATCTATTCATTGACTTGCAATTTATAAAAGTACTATTACATTCACTTAACATTATCTTTCCAGCTTTTGTCGTATTAATATTATTCCTAATTAAATGACTTTCTTAATCCATTCATGCTATTATTTCATACATATTTATTGCCTCTTTTGACCTCTTCAATTACATTCAATCATTGCTGCAATGATAGTTTTTAGGGAAATATTTCAGCAGCTGACAACGCATATTCGTCATCAATCTTGGCAATTCCTTCACAAATCTCGATCATTCCCTCAGAGATCCTAATTATTATCTCAGAGATCTTGACCACTATCTTCATATATTTTACTTCCTCACTTTAAAACCATTTTTAATTCCCGAGTTAAGAAAGCTAAATATTTTGTAGATATATGGGACAAAGAACTGGACAATTAAGTGTTTGGGTCAAATTCCCTCAAAAATAATTACCCTAAAAGTTATATGAATTAGAGATTTGAAAAAATGCGTAAATTTAGAAATGTTTTTTTTTTCAGCAACATGAGACAATTCTAAAACCATGCGTATCAACAGCACCCGATAGTATGAATACAGTATT